>OOFJ01004865.1:2788-23216 GCA_900323375.1 Benthosema glaciale | reverse complement strand
GGGGGTGGGGGGGTCCCCAAATTATCGCAAGACATGGCCAAAGAATCTTTGGGGGGGTCCCCAGCCCAAAAGGTTGAGAACCACTCGTCTAGCCTTAGCAGGAGGTGGCAGATTAGAGGGAGATGAAGACAGAGTCCCCTCTGTTAACACAAATGTCTTTCTCCATTTTTAAGAATGGTTCGTGGGAAAATGTGACAGCAGACGGCACTCATCATCGTTGTCCAAACAAACCCACTGCGTAGCACCAAGATGCTTTGGAGAAACCCAGCTGTGATGGCTACATCGTTGTAGAGCACTGAAACAGTAATAGGCCACTTTCCAGACTTAACTACAATTAATAAAGGAAAAGTTACAATTCAGTGCAAAGAAAAACAACTCTTATATTGTTTGATTGTTTGTTTCTTTTCCAGACACACTGTAATAACATTGCCTCTTATGACAGAAGTGGTTGCATATTGAAAAAAGAAAACAACAACAAGTCAACAGAAAGCAGCTAACGACACTCCTCAACAGATAAGATAAAAGGATAACTGGACTCGTCTTTTTCCCATGAATAGAACAGAGACCTGAATTCAGAAAATAATATGCCACTTAACTAGTTCCATGTGCTTTAAACGTTTACTTCAGCCTGGCTACTTCTGATGTCATAAGGGAAATAGTTCCCATTTGGGGACAGACTCAACAGTTCCGTCAGGCGAGGCCAATCAAATAACGCAAAGTAAAATGAACGGATTTCAGGTGCTATGGGGAGCCAGGCAGCGACATGTTGAAACTACTCTCAAGGCACAACAGCTGATCACATGTATGGTAAACATACTTGGACTGAGTTCCAGCAAACCTACACTGTGGTACCCTTCATGCAAAATGTAGAATTTTACAAACATTTGATGCACAAAAACATCGTATTCTGTGGAAGAAAAGAAAAGCATTGGAAACATCTCACCGAGTCCACCTGCTAGAAGATATAAAGTATTCAACACTAAAACCACACCATAATATTCTTCAAGTATGTGAAAAAGAGCTACTGCATTAATACCACAGTCTGGGTTTGAGTGGAATCTCTGTCTTTTTAAAGTCTTTTATTCAGTCTGGCCACTCCACGGAGAAGGGACTTAAATGCGCAGTGAGCTGTGATATCTGCACCTCTGTGTTTTTTGACTATCTTTGGCAAGCTCAAACAAGAAGAACTATCGTAAAAACGGTAGCAAAATGAATGTAGTTGGACAGAACCTGTTTGGGGGTGGCGGGGGCAAAGTGGCAGACCTCAGCAAAAACCTACAGGTCTCAAATATCTGAAAAAAAAGAGGAGAGCTTGTGTTATTTTACTCATTCCATCTCCGATGCTGTCCAAAAATTCAAATAACACACAAAGATTTGAAAACCTTTTTTCTGTCAAGGTCTGATCAGGAGAGTCCATTGACAACAGCTTGCTGGGTTGAATCCCCCTCATAAGAGACTTTGGCAGGCTTCTCGGTGGAAGACCTGGGAGCTCTGGCTGCTTTGCCATTCGCCTCACCGTTATCCTTGTTGCTATTTCCATTGGTAGTCGCCGAGGCAGAACTGTGTTCAGCAATGGCATCCTCCTGACCCTAAGAAAAGTGACAGATCAATTGGTTAGACTTACAGTCCAACTTAAAACTTAGTGCACTTATTTTTTACTTAAATGTTTATATGGTTCTTAGGATTGCCCAGACAAGATTCCAAAAATATTCGTTATCTTGTGATCTCAAATTAGTATTTTGTGGCCACTAATTAGTATTTCGTGGCCACGGAATACTAATGCGTGGCCACAAATGACTGCAAGGTGCCGAAAAAGGTGCAGCGTAAACAGTGCCAAATGGTCCAACCCATTTTTGGATTTATTGTCTCCACCAGGCCGAAGGCATGGGGAGAGACTATGTTTTGCACTCAGTCCGTGTCCGTCCGTCCGTCTGTTAACAGCTAATCTCTGGCACCGTCGGCTTGATCGCAGCCACACTCTGCACACACACTCCCTCAATGCCAGAGCTGAACCTCTGCCCCAAAGTTTTCACATTGGCCTGTTAGAGCGCCAATAGGAGGGCGACATATGTAAAACACATTTTCTAATATTACTCCTTCAGATTTTATCCAAATTTCACGAAAATCGGTACACATGCTCTCCATAGTCATGTGATCAAGACAGCATCCTGATTGCCTAAGATTGGCTTTCAAAGTTTGCAGGAGTGCTCAGTTTCAAACAAAATGCTGCAAATCATGAAGCATCGTCTGATTTCTGTGAGATTTTGCACGCACATTCGGCAGAGGAACAAATGGCACTTGAAATTTTTCAACTCAGCCTCATGGTGGCGCTATAACTGGCCGATTAGTGTTTTTACCTATAACTGCATCTGTGTAAAACCTTATATGCACACTCCCTAGAGGCCAAGGAAAAACCTTTGCCAGGAATTTTTCACATCTGCTCTTTATAGCGCCACCCGGGGGCTGTCATATGTAAAACACATTTTGTAATGTTACTCCTTCATGTATAAACCAAAATAAACGCAGATCGCTACGATCTCCAGTCATGTGTTTATATTACTCCTAAACATTTTGCCAAACATCTCACACACTATCCTGGTGGAGACCTGTGCCCACAAGGGCACTTTTTCTAGTTAGCTGTAGTGTATCTGCCGAGCACCAAATAAATAAAATGCAGGTGGCCTAGAACTACATACTAACTAACCATTACCTTGTTCTTCTTGGGTTCCTTGGCAGGCTTCTGTCGGCTCTGAGACTCCGCCCTGGATATGTAGTCAGCCACTGTCACTTGGCAAGACAATAGAGAAGCCAATTAGTCAAGATATTCCAGTCTCTCTGACTAGGTGTTGGGACTCATGCTGAGTCATAGGGGAACTTCAATTCCCCTGTGACTAATGGAAAACTGTTACAAAAAACAGCAATTTCATTTGAGGTTGTTCTTCTAACCCAGGAAAGTGTGTTTCTGTCACATTTCTGGAACCAAGACATTTGTTTTCTACAAATATCTAACAGGTTTATGTAGGTACAAGCAGTAACATGTTGTGACTAGTACCCTATCCTCTACATTGCAATGGAGAAATACCCAACATGTCATGAATGATGCAAAGGCACACAATCACCAGTTACTTGGCAAGACACATTGAAAGTGACTGTGCAAAAGCCATGGCTGCTACTGACATACAATTATTTGCATATAAATTATCACCACAGTAGTGCTAGTAGCAGCTGCAGGCCTTGTTTATCTTAATAAGTGGGGAAATAATATTAAAGTACCACAAGTTATAATCAACTCACACAGTGCAATGCCACACAATAAGTGCATTTATTATAACAAATAGTATACTGTATCTTGTGCAGTGCAGGAGGGGCTATTTGTTAGTGGATGAGTAGATCTCCACATGCCTATAAAAAACGCTGCAGATACATCATTAATACACTGTACAGTAGCAAGCCTTGTATACGAGTGAAAATGTCATAACACTCACTCAGTGGTGCATTATTATGGAAGAACCACATCCGTCTCCTATAGATAATAATCAGTCCGACAATCAGCCGACTCAAGCGACAATTTCATCTGGTGAAATTATAACCACTTGAACCCCAGCATCCATATGCTGAGAAAAAGTAAAGAGCCGACTCACAAAGTCTAGAGCGTTAACCATGAGACCTGAAACGCATCAGTGTCACCGGGCTTAGCTTGTAACCACATTAACCATTATTTAAAACTTTAGCTGTTGAAAAATAACAGATCTCGTAGCGCTGCAAAATAGCAGAGCTACTAGTTAATTAGCTAATTATGAAAACTCATTAAAGTTAAACATTTTTAACTCAAATCTTTGCTGCTGGGGTCGGTCCCTGGAACAACATATTCTCAGATGGGGGTCTGCAGCCAAATACATATCATTTTTGGGCTTCTTGACATGAAAAGGTTTGAGCACCACTAATAGGGATTTTTCATGATTTAGAAAACATTTGTAGAAACATTCAGTGTTGTGTGGTTGGGGAAACACAACCGGCAACAAGCACCAGAACTGGGGGTCCTCTCCACAACCGTCGTTGCAAGCAGTTAGTAAGTGTGACCACACACGCAGCCAGTTGTTACCACGGTTACCTGGCTGTCTCTCTTCTGGCATGATGCGTTCGCCACCACGGCGGCGCCGGCTACGGTTACGGCGCTGAGGTTTAACCTCGCCATCATCTAGGGACCAGGGTGGAGGGGTCAGAAAAATAAAAGGAGGCGGTGGCACACCAGATCCACATCTTCAGGGAGCTACTCGCTTTTTTCCCGTTCTCCATAACAGAGCGGAAGAACCGCAGCGCACTGCGGATGGCTGAACACTAGAATCTATACTTTGATATTTAGCCATCTTTTTTATTAATTATATTTTGGGGGCATTTTCAGGCCTTTATTGACCGTGACAGTGGAGAGAGGCAGGAAAGGCGGAGAGAGCATAGTGGGGATGGGATTTAGCAAATGGTCCATCCGTCCGAGAAAACGAATTGGGAGACACGTTGGTCAAAGCATTGTGCCCATGTGGTATACTGTATGCCCCAACAACTTCGGGATGCCCGTATTTTCTTAAAAACTGCAGCTTAACACATTCCGAATGTAAAACGTCTGTGGACGTCTTAAGAAAAAAAAAACGATCGGGATCGAAGACGTCTGTGGACGTCTTAACGTTATTATATTGATATCAATGGATATCAACGGCATGGAATATAATGGGACCGCGGGACTCTTTGGGCTTTTGTGAAGTGAAAACGACCGCGATTCTTTTTTTTCTTCTTTTTTTTTGGGTCGGCTGGATTAAGATGGAATAAAGGTAGCACCCTCGGCACAAGCTTAATCCGCTTTTTGATCAATATCTGGCTCTGATTGTGTTAATGATTCATTACCTTATCCATATGGTCATAACCGGACAATTCGTTTGGAACTACTTCATACCGTGGTTGGTGCTGACCCTCTAGGCCAGGTTGCATTGTCAGAAGCCTTTAATCATTATGAATGGTCGCCATTTAGATCAACAAGGACATAAAGAGACATAATGACTCCCCCTCCTCCTCACCTATTCCATTCTCGCTCGTGGCGTTGTCTGATTCGCTCATGCCGTCTATGAGTGTGGCGTCCTCATCCGTTCTGCGCCGCCTGGATCTTCGGCGGCGGTTGGCCATCATGTTGGAGTCGCTAGCGTCTGTATCGGCGGTCTGGTCGGTCTCTGTGTTTGTCTCGGCAGCTCCGTAACCGGGGTTACCCTCAGGATCACGAGTACCAGCTAGGGGGGGAAAACACACAATTCAAATAAAAGTTACTACCGTTGGACTTGACATATGACAAGCAGTGTGTGTGCTTCAAACTCTGTTATGTGGGCCCGTCACTATTATTACATAATCGTCTATTCGCAATTATTTAAGATAATTGTCATAATTGTTGAAAAAAAAGAAAAAAAAGACGAAAGACATACAAGCAAGCTTACAAGGCATCATTTTGTGACACGTTGTAAGCTTGTAGATCAGCTAGTTCTGCTATTTTAAGTGAGTTATTTTTATGTATAAAATTATTAAAAATGTCAGTCATTTCTTTGTATATTTAAGTTGTTCGTCATATATGGACTATGCATTTTGTTTTTTATTTCAAAGCCTTGTTAAGGCCTATTCATACTCCTGTTTTAGGTGATGAGGTGACCAGTGCCCACCGTTTCGGTGGTCACCTCATCAACGAAAACTGGAGAATGAACAGTCCTTTAAAGGAAATCTGAAACTTAATTTTTGTTTCATATCAAAGTTCCAATGTTCAACGCCAAAAACACAATTAAAATTAAAAGTTAATCTCAATTCTTTGTGTGACAACTAATTGTCAACTTAAATGTTTTAGATTGAATGTAAACATGCATGGAGAATGCCACTTCTCAAGCCCCTAGAGGGTTTTTAGGCTTTCTCCTTCACATTTTTTATACCTTTGTATCATGTTCTGAATATTTTATATGTGAAAATAAACAAACAAACGTGTAACCGTGACAGCCCTAACTCTCTAACAACATTCTTAGCAGAGCCGTTACCGTATCCTCCTCTTCCTCTTCCTCCTCGACCGCGGCCGGGTCCCGGCCTCCTGCGACTGTCCCTCTGTGGGCGTGGTCCTCTCTCACGCTCCCTGTCCCTGTCAGTCAACCCATTGAAAACTCAATGAGACCGTCAACACAATACCCACATTATGCTGTACTACTGCACTGGTTCCCAAACAGTGGGTACTCGGGACACGTTTGTGGGTCATTTTATTTTTTTATTCTTACATTTTGTTTTTAATTATTTCAAAACATTAAAAAAAGGAAAAATAAAAAGAACCCCCCGAAAAATCTAAAATGTCTGTCAAACAGTATTGCGGAGATGTGGCCAACCGCAAACAAAGGCTTTTGTGGCACTCACCTGTCCTGGTCCTCACCAGCCAGGGACCAGTCACTCAGCTCATCTTTGCGCTCAGAGTCCGTCTCTGAGGCATTAGACTGCTCCGAGTTGGTGCCTAGTAGGCAGGAAGTGTATATATTAGGAGAGGTGAAGAGTTCATGAACATGACACGATCAATGGGTGCATCCAAGTCCCTTATTTGATATTTCCTTCATCCTCGATGGAACCGTTATTCTCTCAAGGCGTGAAGTTAGGACTCGCTATACCCAATAAGGCAATCTTCAAGGAAAATTTTATACGTTTGTCTCACTTCTAAACATTTTTTTTAAAGGAAATAGCATTGTTTCCTTGTGTCTCTCCACACATTCTTGGTTGGTTGGACTAATACTCAAGGAAAAGACGCAGAAATGAGGAGGATACCATTAAGAGACACGGCACCACCCACAACAACAGTGAATATTGTGCGCGGCCGTGATGCGAGGCCTACCATATCCAGAGGTGTAGTTGTTGTTGTTGCCTCTGCGTCCACCACGGCCACGGCCAGAGTAGGAGCGGCTGTTATGCATGGAGGAAGAGGAGGCCATGCCGCCCGCACCACCGTCCACGTTCTCCCTGTTCTCTCTCATCCGCTCTCCTCTCTCCCTGTCGGAGGGCCGGTGGT
Organism: Benthosema glaciale; assembly: GCA_900323375.1. Lineage (NCBI taxonomy): Eukaryota > Metazoa > Chordata > Actinopteri > Myctophiformes > Myctophidae > Benthosema > Benthosema glaciale. The sequence goes on along the minus strand of OOFJ01004865.1, from coordinate 16,156 downwards.
TGCCCTGGTTCACCTGCCTCAGCTGCTCATCGATCTGCAGCCGCTCCAGGCGAAGCTGCTCCACCTCCTGGATGGATCGAATCGGAGGAAGAGATAGGAGACAGAAAAGAATGACACACAATGGATGATGAGAAACCAAAAAATGTGGGGCGAGGGGAAAGAGAGAAAGAATGAATGAATGAAAGACTGATGAATAAATACAGAAACAAAAGAATGAGCTCTTCAAAAAGAGTCATTTCTTCATCTCATGCACAGGTATATTCCAAAAGCATTGGCCCATCGTCTCATGCTAGCGGTTTCGAGTGTCATCAACCCATATCAACCAGTAGGTTACTTATCAAGTCCATTTAATGGAGCCAGTAGGCTCTACTAGAGCAGAGACGTTGTTGTCAGTCATTGTCTGACATTGTCATTGGTCGCATTGTCCAACTATAACTAACCCTAACCTCAGTCTTAACCAGCCACGTAAGTGAACATACAGCTAAGTTGTTGCATAGCGCAATTTCACAATGCATTATGTTCGGCAGCAGTAATTCACCCGTCAAGTCCCGCCTGTGGTTGTGCCCCTCTTCGCACCCATTGGTTGCCGTTTCATGGTTGGAAAAATCCTCTCTCCATCCACTACCATTGAAATAAGGTGTTTTTCAGTTGCTTCGTATTGATATTCTGTGCATTCAATTCTTATTTTAAACTTGGTGTCAGAAAAAAGGAACATCAGAGGTGCAGCATGGTGACTGGGCATATCATGTTTTTTTTGTTTTTCCAAAAATGATGTTTTAGCAAATTCAACATAAACAAGGCGGAAGAACCATGGTGGAACAAGGCAGAAAGAGCCTGCTGGTTAGTCAGTCAGGGACCAATCAAAAGACTGACAAATGCTGAATTTCACTTCCGCGAGTCCTAGTCGCAGCCAGTAGGCTCCGGTAGAGCCTACCTGCTCCATTGCATGGTCGTGATGGGTAACCTACTGGTGATTATGGGTCGATACTAGCATTCGAAGCGGGTGCACAGGTATCTGCATCATACACACATCTACAACACATGGGTGCCTTGTGCTGCATAGTCTCAATGCTGCTAGGCCTTGTCCCTGTGTAATCTGCCTCAGCTCCTCCTGCAATGCTTGGTTCTCCTTATGAAGCTGCAGCATCTCCTACATACACACACATGCACATAAAAAAAGAAAAGGATGCAACACACACCACTCAAAACAGCACAAGACATGCAAAACAAAGAACACACACACTCATACAGTCATACACACAACGCACAAAACACACAGCAAAAGACAAACTGTAGGTATGCTCATCAAAACTGGCGACAGATTATGTTATGGATAATTCACTGGGAGCTAGACAGTTATGAGAAAATACTTAGTGATTGTCTCATAACCGACTCACTCACAGTGCATTAACCCGCTTATACAATATCTAACCTGTGATTAAGTCTTCATAATTGACCAGATAATTAAAAAATAATAACTTGTTCAATGTAGCTGCAGTAAGATAGTTTATTTATTTTTTGAATACTGGAATACTTTCAGGAATTGTAAGCACCCATTTGTTTTTTTAAGCTGGCAACAAATACATATTAATAATTAATGAATTCTTGGCCAGTCAGAATGCCATATTTCCCATGGTGGTGATTTAATAATAAGAGTATCTGCTTGGTACATGAGTTTTACTTTTTATTAAGGCAACGTTTGGGTCCATCCGGACCTTTCCTTCTTCAGCCATGGTGTTGATTTAAAATTAACGTGTGTGTATCAGACAACCATTCAAATTTTAGAAATACACTGTATGAGGACATTAATAAACATACACATTAAGTAGTCTTATATTTTACTCAGATTCTCAAAGATATGGTAATTACTAGTGATCAATTTGAAGTATTACTTTATTGGGCATTCATTACTACTGTATTAGAACTGCACAGCCAATTACACCCTCAAAATGATCTATGTTGAATCAAATTTAAAAGAATATTAAGGGACATGAAACTCTAGGCTGATTTTGTATTTTGTTTTCTGGTCCAGGTTAAAAAGTACAAGGAGGACCAAAACATTGCAGACTGCATTACAACAACCTTATTGTAGTAAGTACACAGTGATGTAAGCAACTCACTCAGCTGGAGCTAATAAACATACTTGCGGGTTTGATAGATTTAGGGTGTGCCAAAGTGCAAGCATGGACAATACTGTTGACTACTGTCTTGCACATTGACACACCCATGGATGGCTCTTGGCACACCTACATCTAAAACACCCATTGTAAATTGTATTGGCTGCAGCTGCATTGCTTACTAAGTCTGTACAGGAACAGTGATGTTAGGTTTTCAATGTAATGTGTCCCAGGGATATCCTATGCATCAAAAATAATAATAATAATCTAAAATGAAAACTAAGTAGTAAAAGGGTGTCCTGTGTTGAGGACATAGTGGATTACAGTATGATGAGCATAAATGCAGATATATATTTTATAGGCTACACAACAACCTGAGTCTCTCTCTCTCTCATACACACACACACACACACACACACACACACACACAAACCTTCTCCCTCACATACACACGTTGACAACTTGTTACCAAGGGCGTTTTCCGAAGTTAAAAGACTTGGTGCTTAATGTATGCTTAATGTATACTCCGTCATATCGTAGGACATCGAAACCACATTAACATCTCAGCTGAGCGTGCGCGCACACGCACTCGCACATGCCGACAGAAAGACAGACAGACTCCAGCATGAGCATGTCGAGGCAGGACTGACAGACTGCTTTTATTTTGTGGAACAGTGGTTATGATTTTACATTGCATAGCAAATTACAACTTGAATTAGTTCTGACTCAGACCTTGCAGACGCACACGGTCCCTTGGACTGCGTGCTTTTGGACTATGTGTCTCGGACATGCAGATATAACCACATCACTGCAGGAAAAAAGTACAAAATCTGCTCGTTTTCATGCCCCTCTTATTAAATGTCACCATCCAGAATTTCTCCTGTCTTTCTGCCTTTATATACTGTAGAGTATGGGTTGCTTTCCTGCACACCTTCACATCCCCAACTGAATTTAATCCACTGGTTACAAAGAGAAAAATAATGATATAAGACACCTACTACTCTTTCAAACTCAGTGCAACACACACACAGATGCACACATACACACACACTTACGTTGAGGTAGGAGATGTGGTACTCCAGTAAGACCTGGACATTGCCAATGCTCTCCTTAGTGCCCACGAAGGTGAAGGGGACCATTCCCTGTGCCAACAACACAGACACAATCCACGGGCACAATGTTAGTACAGGACACTCCTGAACTGCACTAAACTTGTGGAAACATTAAAACATGTGTAAACTACTAGTTGGCATATTCATTATTTGTGGTACATTTGTAGTGTTCATGTACGCATTTGATTTGTGACTTAAATTAACCCTCAGGATTGTACAGTGTTAATAGCAGAGCAGTCGTTGCTTACGTCCTTTGGCTCCGGTCGAGGCTCCTGTCGGGGCTGCTTGTTGTCATTGTCTCCCTCTATCCTGACTCTGACCACACCAGACTTGTCCACAATCTCCTGGATCACTTTACCATTCTTACCAATCACCTTGCCTGAGACAGAAAGACAGACCAACATTCAGGAAGAAAGTCAGAAAATGTGACAAACATAAGAAAAACTCAGGCTAACCGACTGATGTCATGGGACTTCAGGAAACTACAGGGCAGGGAGAATGAATTGTCAGTGTCAGCAGGCCCTAGAACTAGTGTTACATAGTTCAATATTCTGACAGTAGTCATTGCTATGGCGTGTTTGGTCTGTAACAGGGTCCATGATACTAATTTCATCCAATCGGGAGAGAGAACTAATGAAACAAAAACATTTACTTAAAAAAATTGAAAACTATCAAATTGGTATTAACCCACAGTACCTGAAAATGTATTTTCTGTTCATAAAAAAGATGGATAGAAGGGGAGACCCCTTTATTGATCAAACATCATAGCTGATATACAATGAGTATCATCATAATATAGACTAGAGCATTAACCTTTTTAGCCAACAAAATGATGATCTGTATAATCAACTATTGGCATTGGGGATTATTTATGGCTCAAGTGGAAATTATTGTATATGCCAACGTACCAACCAGGCTCCTAGGCACCTGTACAGAATCCTCTAGAAACTCCAAGAAGCCCCTGGCCTTCTTCACCGCCTCCACTGTCTGAAAAACAACACAACAACAGATATTAGCCATCTAAGTCAAGAAAATAAGCACGGTTACATACTCCTTAACTGGCTCCTCTGACACTTCAAAAGAGCAGCATTTGTTTGGAAAACAACCCTGGGCCACCATGGAAAATAAAAGAGTTCAGCACTCTTGGAAGAAAGGTATTGAGACTTGAGAGTGATCAATTGGTATCCACTCAGAACCTGGAAATAAACCCTAATGCATCAAATTTGGACAAAACCAACATAATACATACACCCTCTCCTACTCTGCCTCTCAAAGCCATATCGATATGTTCATTCTCTCCTCTTCCTCTTGCTCACACACCTCTCCATAGATCCTGAAGGTGCCAGTCTCTTCGTCCAGCTCTATTGCAGTGACACCTGGAACTTTGCGTGCCTGCTGAATGTTGCTGCCGTGGCTACCAATGGCCAGCCCCATCAGGTCTGTTCGCACGGAAAACTCCTCCTGGAAAGATGACGCCAGCTGCTTGGAACTCTATTAGACAGATGGAAGAGAGAACACAAACATTATTGTTTAAGATACTGTATTCTCTATAGGTCCAATGAGAAAGAAGAAATTCTGTTAAGGAAAATTCAGACTGAACCGAGCGGTGCAGGCTGTGTGTGTGTGTGTGTGTGTTGCAGTGGTCAATAATTGGGGCTGTGTGTGTGTGTGTGTGTGTGTGTGTGTGTGTGTGCTAGGCTGCTGAACAGTGCCACTTCAGGTTACCAGTTAGGCACTGTACAAAAGGACCAGCTCATGCAAGTCATAAGTGGAGCAGGGTAAAGCATCCTAATATAAATGCTCAAAATCTGTGTGTGAGTGTGTACAGTATGTGTCCTCTGCCCATCTAAAACAAAATGCCAGACGAATCCACTTCAACCTTACTATGGTTACTATGGTTAGCACTGACCTCCAGGTGTTTTGTGGCTTCCTGGTTGCGTGACATCAGAAGCAGCTTGGTCCTAATGCTGCGCAAGTGCATGTCACTCAGCAAGGAGACTCGCTTGACTGTGGCCTCGTTGGTGGACTAAACACAGACACAGACACACAGACACACACACGAGTAAGAATCACTAACACATACTTCACTGTTGCTTTGATGATAAGAACCAAAAGAGCGCCCGAGTGAGTCATCTACTGCAGGAACACAGCTCTCACAGGAATAGTGTATAATAGTGTCACAGTCACATTTTTATGGGTCTGTTTCTTTTTTTGTTTCCTTTTAATTATTATTATTTCAAAACATTTTCAAAAAACATTCCCAAAAAAGCAAAGATTTTCATGAATTAAAAACAAAGATTCAATGATTTTTGTCAGTAATTCTATCAAAGACAAATCCAAGAAATTCCATAAATATTTAAGAAGTAGCGCGTTGTGAGCTTGTAGATCTTCTATTTTCACTAGTGTGGGCAAACGCCCAATTTATTCTTAGGGGTCTTGAGCTAAAAGGTTTGGAACCACTGGTACACAATACTGTTATCCCAAATCCTGCCATCAAAGAATCACAGGCACAGAACAGAAGCAAGGCAGAAGGCAACAAGATCAATAAACAGTCACCATGATGACTAGTTGGCTGGTCTCAGGGCAGTAGGAGATGTGAATCGCTCCCACAGCTTTCTTAAAGTCCTTATGTGGGTCATTCTGGCACCTGAAATCAAAGAGCAAAAAGAAAATGTACAAATATGAATGTCAGCCTTTCAGGCTGCAATAGTAACTTGGGTTACAAGAACGCAATCTGCAAATATCAATCAAGCACCATAGGGCTTGTATATGTCTTGTTGTACTTTGGTTGTTGTTTGCATGCATACATATTTTTATAAATGCATTTATATATTTAATATGCAAGAATTGAAAACACATTTTTATTTAGTTTTGGTTTTTTGTGTGATGGCGTCATTGTCATAATGTCAGTAAAGTAGTCAAAGCAGAACTGGACTTCAACCTCCCAAAATCTTATGGTCGTTTTCACACCAGAAACCCAGCAAGCCAAATGACGTCGTCATAACATTATGATGACGTCGTCCAGTGACTCCGGTGACGTTCAGGACTAGGCCAGATCACAGCCCATATGGGGATGATCTTTGCCTCATTTCCAGGACGTCTTTACCAGTTTAAATAATACAGCTTATTCTGGGCCAGATCGGATTATGAGAGACTTTCTTCATCTTGTTTAAATATAAATACTGCAAATTTACACATATGCTTTATAGCATGATCTATAAACTGTATAGCTAACATGGCATATGCATATAGCATAGTAATTTTATTTGATGATCGGACAGCGATCGGATAGAGTAGGCTACAGATTGTAAACTAATTACGGTAATACATTTTTGCACTCCCGTGCGCCTCAGCAAGGTGCCCAAAATACGTGTGCGTGCGCGCACGCGTGCGTGCACACACACCCACACACCCCGATGGCCGACGACACATGCATCCACGTTATACCCTCAAGCCGTTACTAGAAGCATACTTTTAACGATAGATTTCACTGTGTACTTTGTTTATGAATTGAACACATTGATAAAGGTCCCTGCTGCGTTTCCAATTGCTGCGGATGACAGAGCAGTGTGAAAGCAAACCGCAGCAAATTAAATATGCAAGAATCGCAACTTCTCCGCCCATTCGCATCAAGTCTTAGTGTAAGTATTAGGTGAGAATGTGACCCAAGTCTCCCGTGTTCTGTGCTCACGCCACCATTCAAAACTTGCCTTACAAAGCAGCTAGGGCCATGGCACCCCCTACTTGCGGGGTATGATCCAGACCATGATACCACGATGAACAAATCAATAAACACAGGTCTATCTCTCAGGTCTCAAAGCTTCTGGTAAGCCTAGAATTCTCCCTCCTGGCTCCTCTAACTGCCTTAGAATGACCTCCCTCCATCAGACTTCCTTTCAACTGCAGAGTCACTTGACTCCCATCTTCTGCCAAAATTTGAAAACTCATCTCCTTGCGTTTACTTATTATCTTAGCGTCTGCTGCACTTCCTGTTTGTTTACCATTTAGATAGATGCTAGTCATGTTACTTAGATGCCAAGTATGTTGTTTACTTGTTGCTCAAGTTACTTTGGAGCACATACGTATTTTTCTTAGCTCTCAAATTCCTCTAGACTCTAGTCTAGAGCAGAGTTTTTCAGTTCACTCCCCCCTTAGCTGAGAGAGAGAGATGAAGCAGGGACCCGTACAACGCATCGTATAATATTGTGTAGATTAAACTTTTTCACTTGTTTGAAAGCACTGTGGCAACTCATGTTTTGTTTGTTTAATGTTTACACATGATCTTTTTCTATTAATATGTTGGATTCATGCCAATGTGGATTTTCAGAAATATAACCTTTTAAACCCTCAATTATTTAACCATCTCGACTGTTGGCTCTACTCTTTTTACTCTGTACCAACTCTCTCCGAATATAGCCGATCTAAAAGCTCACTGCTGCGAGGCTTTGTGCACTCATATGAGGGGGTCCTATGAGTAACTACAGGGGGTCAGCAACATCTTTGGGTCCTGAAGCCCTGTTGTAAAATCTCTGCATATACTGTGTCTGCTTGTATTGCTGTATTAGCAAGTTACTAAGTTAGTTAGGTGGGAATTGACCCTATCTGCTTCATTGTACGTACGCTTCTCGTAGATCCTGCGGAACGGGGACAGTGCACTTGAAGAAGGAGTTCTTGGTCATCGCCTTGTTGGTGTTGACCGGACGCAGACGCTCAAAGGTCACTATCTCGTTGTAGGTGGCGTCGCAGGCTGCATACTCGATCACATAGAACTGGACGGAGAGACAAGATGGTCAACACGTACAAAAGACACATGACTTAATGTACAATGTTCTTTCTTTTGATGTCCACATTTAATTTAGTCGGTTACTGGATTTCACTTGTTACAAAGTTGTGAGAAAAAGTGTAAGTGAGGGTGCTTCAAGTTCAGGCAAGTCTAGACTGAATCCCGAGCCTGGGAACCCCTTTTTGATCTTATGACACAGATAATGAAGTAAAGTTCCTTTGCTATTTGCATATCGCCACATTGAATTGAATAACTCTCGATGCGCATGCCACCCTAAGGCCCATGCCATGCATACTCCAGTTTTAGGTGATAACCTACCGCCTCGGTTAGGAAAACCACAACATGGCGTCACTGAAGCCACTGTGATATTGATAAGCACATAAGCGCTCACTCATCTCTGTTTTTACTACCCAACATCACCATTTAGGTGAGTAAGTGGAGTATGTGTGGGTCTCACACAAGTTTTGTGTGAGGCCCACACATTTTGGTTTGCTCTAGTAGGGTTGTGGCTAACTGTTTGATAGGCAAGAGCCACTGTGGATTCAAATATGAGAACCAGTCAAAACACACTCTTGTGTCTGTTTAAGCCTCATTCATATTGCATTATTCACATAACCCATCAGCCAGAAAAGGTTCAAGTTACCAACAAACAGTGAATGACATTCCCTCTGACAAATTATGCAAACCACACCCCCATTGTTATAATTTGTACATCACTTGACAACAAGCACAAGGTCTGAGATGACAAGTTGTAGTGGACGGAATATGTTATCATTCTCAAATTGTATGTAGAATACTTGAAAGTTATATGCACATTAGCCTAGCTAACCAAACAGATTGGCTGCAAGAGGGCCCACGTATGTAGTGTAACCAATGGAAATTATCAGGTATTTACAAAATAGCACACACACTATTCTCAGACTGGCCCAGTGTACAGTTATATTTTGTACTGGGATTTTAGTCTGCGAGATCCAAACCATCTTTCTAGTTTCACATTTAATCTCTGACCAATTCCATAATTAAACTTGGTTAATTGTTTTCAAGCGGTACTGAACAATACTAAATCTTTTGAGTGTTTATAACGAAAATGGAACTCACGTCTCCCTTCATCATGCGCACTTTGGCCAGCCACCAGCCACAAGGCTCCTGGTCATTAGCTCTGGAGAATATCTAACAGGAGAGAGGCAAAATGAGAAAGCGGAAGGGAGACAGATAAATAATAATGAAGTAAAGTTGGAGAATGCAATAAGCAGTGAAAGAGGGGGAAATGAGAGCACAACAAAGAGCAAGTCGTTATAAATAATGATGCAAATCATCTATAACTGCATGAAATGTCTTTAATGTTTGCACATGCTCACCTCCACCTCCTCCCCTTCACCAATATCCTTCTTCCCATCAGCAGGAGGCGGCATCCTGACATCACTGAAGGGCACCTGGCGTTCTGGCTGCCAACTGGAAACATTGACAATGGAAATGAACATCAACAAACGTAATGTATACACAAATGTACTATCATAAATACCATGTACTTGAAATTGTGACGTCTGTTGAGTTGAAGCCCAAGACCACACCCCATTGCTCTTCTGGGCACACATTTCAGACAAGTATATACCATTTAAATGCATCTGGCTGGACATAAAATAAGAAAAACTCACTTGTTCTCAAAGGCAATGGTGAAAGAGTCATCGTGAACATCTCTGACAACGCCCTGCATGTCAGACAAAGACAGAAATATGAATACATTTTAAAATACAACTTGCTTTGTTGTTAGTTCCATCTTCAGCATTCAAATGTGGAAGATGACTCATTTTTTTCCATCTTTGGAAAACAAAAAAGGTATGGCATTCACCATCATATCTTCAAAGCCTGATCCAACCCTACAACAACCCCTCCTGCTCACTCAGATCAGCTAACACAGGGAAGAGGGACGTCTGTCGACTCAGAAGTCAGAACCTTCTCTATAACATTCAGGACACCGCTCCACACGTCCCAGACCCTTCTCCCTTCTGGCTCCCAAACTCTGGAACAATTATTCCCCATTGCACAGGTTCTGCAGACTGGCGGCCTGGGCCGAGGCTCAAAGGTCCAGGCACCTTGTATGGCAGTGTGCCGCGGGTTCGACGCCCGATCCCGACGGCTTATACTGCATGTCACCCCTCATCTGTCTCCCCATTTACTGTCAGCCTACGGTCTATCCCTCTATAAAAATATAAAATATATTAAAAAAACTGTTTACCTTTCATTTGACCTAGATCACAAATTCTATGCATTTGTTTTTGTTGTACAATATTACCTTCTGTTTTCCTTGCTTAATGTATATCGCTCTGTATATATTAGTGTCTGCTAAATTTGTAATTGCAATGGAAGTCTAGCGACTGACATTTCAAGACACAAGACACATCATGATGACAAATGAATATGTCGAGGACTGACCAAGACATATTTCATTTGCCAAGATAAAAGAAAGGCCTACTTAACTTAATTCATAGCCTTAGTTTGAAAAATCAGACACTATCTGTTGTGAAAGATGAAGAACCGACTGGCTTAGAGCCATGGCCTCACTCTGTCAGCAGCCGGAGACCTCAATATTTCAACGTTGTAGCAGCCAACTAAACAGCAGAGACAGTGACAGCCTAATGAAGAAAATATCACCTTTTTATGGTGTGGCTGGAGGTCAAGCAGTCTAGAAAAGGATTTGTCTGTATGCAGCATGCCTGTCCTCTCAAAAGTAGAAGATTTACGGGCGCTGATGGCCTAGTGGTTAAGGTGCATAACGCATATATGCTCTCTAACGCAGCCTGACAGCGAGTCACAGGTTTGATTCCAGAGCCTGACGGCCTTTGCTGTGTCACCGTTTACTGTCACTCGTCACTGCACTATCCAAAAGGCAGAAATGCCCCAAAAATATCTTTAAATAAATGTATTTTTAATATCAGGAGATTTACACGTTTGTGCAGCTATGTGTGCATGATGTCACAAAGCAAAATCACCTGCAGCCATAAACAAATGCAGCAAAAAAATAAAATAAAAAATAAAATAAATGCAGCTCTGAACACTTAACAGCCTGCAAAACCAGGGCCAAGAAATGCCTGGTGAAAGGAAAGTGAAAGCTAGTTGGATTGTAAAGAAATAAAAGTGAAACTCATGAAAAGTTGGATTGAATATATGAATATAAATGAATCACATAGTTACACCACCAACATTGTTTTTGTGAAGCCTTTTGTTCCTATAGGTGAAGAATAATGATTTCCCATTTCCACTTGGCTAAAGGAAACATAGGCTAGTCATCACCGCACAAGTCGACATGCCCACAAGCAGGGATGGATTTTTCCTGTAATATGTGGCTCTGCCACTGAACACCACCACATTGTGATGTATGAGATGTGTTCACAAACTGCAGTGCACATATGAGGCAAAAGTGTGTTCTGTTACAGGTTTAGGATAGAATTATTTAGGCTAGTATTCCTTGATGCATTCCTTTTATCTATCTGTTATTATTGGAAGAGTGAAATCAAAACATTGGCTGTTGGACGATCGTGTGCAGGCTGGTATTGAATCAAAGGGAACGACTGAGAGGTTATGTGCTTCCACAATGTCCTGTTAACCAAATATATATATATCACTGTGCACCAAATAGGCGTACAGTTAGTAATGAAACCAACTGCTTTGTGTCGTCTTTAACGATTGCTGAATATCCTATATAATGAAGTCATATCTTATCCGTGCATCTAATTAATTACCAATTGACCATGTTCTACTCCTTATTATGTTGTCCTTAACGTTCACCTTTTACTGCAACAGATATAACAAGGGCAGAAAATGTCCACACCTACATCAACAGGTGAGTCAGAAGACAGGCATGGGCTGACTATCGTAAAACAACGGACTCCCTACCGCACACTTGGCTTGCAGTTAACTTAAAAGAATGTCTTTGTTGGAAAACAACATTAAGACAAACTGATAAAGGTCTGTGTACTAGAACCTTAAAATATCAGAGGTAGGGTCAAGTGACACTGGCTGAAGCCAGGGGATACATACATACCAAGCAAGACAGGCCAAATCATTAAATCTAGCCACAGGAAATCAAATGACAGGGTCAAATCATGATCACAACACAAGTAGGGTCAAACTAGTATAGTTTAACATACTACTTATGTTAGTAAAAAGGAAATGTATAAAGTCAAGAAAGAGGAAAGTTGACAGGAATGTGCTTGAGCACAAGGTATTATTCGAATGGAAAAGGTTTGTACTTGATTTAAGACAGGAAAACATCAATGAAAACACATTCCTCCTACTAGGAAAAAACAGAATAAACCAAATCACAACATCAACAGGATACACACAATTACACCACACAGTAGAACTCAGTGATTCAGCTTGGACAACATGGCAACAAGGAGGGCCAACGCAACGGGATCACACAGCCAGAGAGACTGATAAATGAATGGTTGAGTGGGTAGAAAAATGACTGTGAAGAGAGTACAGATTGTAAGAGATGGGTGCAGCAGAGTCGATAGAGAGAAGAAAATAGTTGAGAGGACAGGAGAGACAGTGTGATCATTTTGTGATGAGAAGAGAAGAGGGAAGGGGGAGGAAAGATTCGGAATGGGGGCAGAGGAAAGGAGGGGAAGGGGGCTAGTCAAGCAGGCATGTCTCGAAATAGCTTAGACAGAGTACAGAGTATCAGTGACCCTGTCCTGACATGACAACTGGTCCAGATTGACAAGGGACAGCTGACACACAAACACTCACACACACCCAGCCCACTACAAACGACAAAACCACATAGCTTTAGGTATGAATCAGAATCAAATGATAGCGTGTTACAGTTTAGTTACACAAGCGTCCAGTTCAATAAACGCTACAAACTCAATGGCACAACTTAAACCAAAAACAAACACAATTAAACTTCAAGAAGTGGCCTTGACCAGTTGTTTTTTTGTTTTACTTATTTGGAATATTATTTTTGAGTGACCATGTCAGCTGTAGAATACCAACCAGTCTCGCGGTGTAATGTTACGTATAGAGAAACTGAGGCAATTGCTAATGTTAACTTTTTGTCCTTTCAGACAGAGTCCACTGGGTCTGTGACTAGCAAATAGTCCATTAGCCTACGACTTTTGCATCAGTCAGGTTAATGCCAAATACAATCACATAGCAAATATCTGCGGTAGAACATTCAGTTCGATATGATGATGTATCAGGTCATCATCTCTGAACAGAACGTCGCTAACAGGTGAAGAGTTGCAGCTCCTCAACTCTAGGATAAACGCACCAAGGATCGTACAGTTAACGTCACGCACAGCCCTGAAGCGTGTGTGTGTGTGTGTGTGTGTGTGTGTGTGTGTGTGTGTGT
>OOFJ01004861.1:1706-12619 GCA_900323375.1 Benthosema glaciale | reverse complement strand
TGTGTGTGTGTGTGTGTGTGTGTGTGTGTGTGTGTGTGTGTGTGTGTCATATAGTGTTATATGGTTAACATAAAAGAAAAATATGAATGAAACCTAATAGCATGAGGCAACCATATGCAAAAGACAATTCAATACACACAATAAGACAAAGTAGCCCATGCAATTAACAAATGAGCATTTTAAATAGCTGCCCCAGGTTAAAAAAAATTGAACCCTAGGCCTTTGGACTTGTCGTGATTTATGACCTTATCTGCTTGACCCAGTGGCGAAACAATAATCTGCGTAAGAATATTGATATAGATGATTTGATGACCATCAACTACTTTATCAGAGTGACAACGTCTGTGCACAATGATATGAGATGCATGCTCTGTTGAGCCTAGAGTTATGTCAGAGCAGCAGCATTATTGGCTTAGGAATGGTACAAAAAAGGGCAGATATATGCGCACAAACTAGAACGTGTCGCACAATACCGCCTGGTGTTGTCAAGTTCTCCACACACACATATCAGCTGAATCCTCACCCACTTCGTTTAGATGGAGACTCTTAAGGGACCGCTCCGATGGGCAACCAAAATCACAACAGGACTGAGGACTCATAGGCTGTCACACTACCAATTGAGCTATATTTAACCCTGACCTCAGTAAAACTATGCCTGAACATAACCCAAACCCTAAATACTATAGGTATTAGAATATATTACTCTATGCAGTCTGCTGCTGTTGCACCCAATCCTTCTGTGGGGTTGAGTACTTTGTCCACCACTGCAGGGTCCAAAGGGTGCAATGACCTTTCTCTATAAGCTCCTCCCTGTTTCACTACCACACTGCAGAATAGTAATAAAAGAAAAAAGAATATGAATAAAAAACAAATAAAACATAATTTGAAACGGTCATTTACTCATTTATTATATACGTACATCATTGCTCATATTGTTAATTCACATTGTGCAGGCTATACTGTATCTACATGGTTAGGCCTTACTGCACATTCTATAAAGGAGGACTTCATAATGTAATATTGCCTTACTTCAAGAGTCTAATTTCACTAGAATTTCACTAAAAAGGATGTAATTTGATTAAACATACTGATACTCAAATATTGTGTTTTTGTGGTGACTGTTTGAACTCTTTGTGTATGTACGTATGTAAAATCTATGCAAAGTGTAGTTTACACAACTATCTCTGCCAGGCCGGATGGCCAAAGCTGGAGGTTAATGTTTTCACCACCTTTGTTCGATAAAAATAAAATAAGTTGAAATTTTGGCTTTTTCTCAGTGCGCAAGTTATAGCCGAGGAGGAGAGACTCATAGAGCATATACGATAAACAAGTGAAAGTACATTACGTAAGTACAATACCGGTACGTTGCAATTAGCACTGTCCATCACCTCAGGCATCAACTCAGATGTGTGTTTATGGCGTAGAATTCCTTAAAAACATACTCAAATATTTGTGTTTGGTGGTGACTGTTTGAGCTCAAAGCCTTAGGTTATGTGATCCTTCCTACAGTAGTTAGGCGCCCATTTTATCTGCTGATTTTGATCAAATAATTGCAACTTCCATTAGTATAAATGTGTTGCAGATCAGTGTTAAAGATCCTGATGTACTGAGCAATAAAATATTAACCTAAATGTGTTCTCATTGTTTTAATACCAATTTAAAGAAAGGTCATCACAGTTTAATACCACTGCCCAGTCCTTTCAGACACAACTTCCCAGGCCTGTGATCAGCAGGAGAGGCAAACTGTTCTTGACAAAAGCTACTACAATCCATCATTTTAGAAAGAGATTTGTATTAATTTGATCCCCACCATCATAGAAGATTAACTCAATGTTTTCATCAGTGCATGAAAAATGCAAACGTCACCCTGGGGGCACATATCTTACTAAGTCTTACACAAACCAATCTCAAGGAGGAGCACTCTCTGTGATGTTATTGGTGGAATTCAGACACTCCCCTTTGGATTCACATACCTTGCTCCAACTGACTTCTCACATGTGACTGATGTTGTGAGAAGTGAGATGTTTCCACATCACTTACTCCACTGCTCACCAGATTATCTCCAGTCTCCCCATTTCCCAATTGGCTGAAGGCTTTCCAACCAAAATCAACAACTTTGTTCCCCCACTTTGTTCCACATGATCTATATTATGCAACAGGCTTTTAGTCGTTGACACTTCTGGCAGTCAGCAAGACTTCAGCAAGATGTATAGCCAGGCCTTATTTAATAATAATAATAATAATGACAATTATGATGTTGATTATTATTATTTTCTATCTTTATTTCAAACTCAGGGAATGTGTGCCAATGGTGCCACAGTCTGCATGTATGTACTGTACTATGGTCATTTGAACTTCAACTTATGGACAGTGTAATGAGAGGCCAGTAGTGGTGGATGTATTTGTAGCAAGAACATCCTGTAATGTCCTAGAATGTTTTTGGCGTCGGTCAAACATTCCATTGTATTGCATTACAAGATTTTACAATTAACGATTTTGCAAATTTAACATGGCCATGATTGCTTTAAGGTGATGAACATTGATTATTAGGCAGTGTCCACCTTTGTACCTTTTATCAACATGATGGCGTTAGTACTGATAAGGCATTATTTAGTACACTTCAATTCACTGCAAATATCGCAGATAGGCCTATTTACAATCTTGTGCACTGAAAAATAGACATACTATATGTTCTGCCATTGATGTATGTAAAATACCAAATAAAACAGGTGCCTCATTTTGATTTTTACAATTATTTTCATTACAAAACCTGAAATGAACATTTGCTTAGAATTTGACTCCTGTGGTGAAAATATAAATATTGCAGGTAGGCCTATATATTTATATTCACATCTTCCAAAAAAAAACAAATGTGTAGAGCTATAATAAGAGCAAAAAGTGACTTGAAAGAAACATTTCATATAAAGTACACTCCAACTAATATTGCATCATACTATGACTGTCTTCACACTGTAACAGGCAACCCATCCCAACAGCTGACTAGCCACATTCTGACCGTCGAGCTGGGACATTACCCACAGCTGACACTTGGACAATCCATTTCTTCTCTGTGAAGCATTTTATCAGTGAAAAGAATACACATGATCTTTGAGTCCACGACATCTTCAGAAAATCTATACTCTTCTTTGCAAACATTCGTTGTGTGAAGGATATGCTGCTACACAGTACAAAAATGTATATTAATGTGACTGACATTAGCACAGTTCATCCAAAACATATAAATACAGCTAGGCCATGCAGTTGCAGTATTCAAAGGTTGGTCACCACCAGAACAGAGTCAAAGACTTATTTGAAGCATTCTCTTGCTCTACATGTTTAAAATACTATAAGTTGCCACTTGCCACTGTGAATGGGCTGACAAGCTTTCCCTTTCAAGGCTGTGGTAGTGTAACCCAAGTGAAGCCCCCCCACATCCAGTTAAATATAGCATTTTGACAGAGCCAGTTTGCTAGTGAATAGACAGCTGCTGCTGTCCAAGTGTCCAACTGCTGCTGTAAAATTGGAATGTCATGTTGTTACTTGACCTAAATTCTGTTCTTAGACACACTGTAAATGTACTGTTACTACAAGATTATGGTACTTTAACTTAACGTAGTTATAAAATGAAAATAATGATTCATTCTGTAATAGAAGATAATAAATTAAGACATTAAGGAAGGGCTCCTCAATGTTGTCCAGGCCAGGGACCCCTTAGTTGAGAGAATGAAGCAGGGACCTCGACTACATATTGAATAGAATTATGTTGCATATTACACTTTTTCATTGACTTGTTTGACAGCTAATCATTAAATTCATATTTTTTGTTCATGTGTATTTTCAGACATTTAACCTCTTAAACCCTCAATACTTAGTCTAGTAAACTAGAACGTCTGGCCTTTGTTCCTACACCAATCCTCCAGCTTGCAGATCTGCTATTTTCAGCAAATTATCCAAATCAGAATAAGAATGCCAGTGTTCAAGTGCTTAATAAAAGGTTCCTATAAGATTTGGCAGACCTTCTGTAGTAACTCTGAGGACCCTGAAGACCCCCTGCTTTAAGGAGTTTATGTTGTTCTTTTACTGTACCTCTGTGATAGGTCTTAGAACATAGTTCAATGTGCTGATGCTCTGGACTCAACTGTCATCTTGATATACTGTATTGTATCCACAGAGAAGGGCTTAGCAAGAGTTTGGGAGGCTTCCCGAAGAGTTATTACACTGAAACATCCGCTCCACCCCTCTAAAAAGAGGTGCCATGTCAGCATACGTGGAACTCCCCAGTTAAAGGCGACTATGGCACAAAGAAAGAGATACAATTTCCAGATAAAATCATCACGTAACCACAGAAACGAATGTAGAGGATCAAGTTTTTGGACTGCAGAGGACAAAGGGTCTCTCAACATGCTTGGCAAAGTTGGCATGTCTCTTCTGTGCCAGTGTTAAAAAGCAAGCAAGCACAGGGTTTATTTCAGTCCAATGAAACTCTATCTACCAACAATATGTATAATACAATGAGCTCATGTATCATGAACAAGTTCCATTCATTATAGTAGAAAGCTGCTAAGAGTTCTGTAGCAAATTAACAGCCAGCCAACAAATTATCACGTTTACAGGATTATTCAGAATATACGTGAATATGTCAGAAAATAGAATTGCTTGTTACTCTGACAAGTTGTGAAATAAAGCTATACAAACATATGAAAGGGTCACATGGGGTGCACTAGCCACCAGGCAAACATGTGTTTGTGTAGAGGCTAATGAGGCTAACTAGATAAGGTATTACAGTGAAACATTAAATTGTTTCTGGATCAATTTAATGTTGTTTACAACAATGGCCATTTGTGACTGTCAAAAAGTGGTTATTTGTAGTGATTTTTAAGTGACTGATTGTCAGACGGTCTTCTAGCTCACAATGAAATACGGTACTCAAATTTCAAATGTTACAACTGCATAACATTTGTCCCGGGGAAATTAAATCGAACCTTGTCAACGTTTTCTCAAGGTGCGGCGACAAACAAGCTTGACATCTTTTCTATTACGCAGTTCCTAAACAATATTTGTTCATGTTAGTATTTTAGTTTGGTTAATTTTAATATGCCCAAAGTACAATTTGTTTTGCAGACAGTAGTGGTGGAAAGTAATTACATTTACAATTTTGGGTACTTTGAGTATTTTATTTTTACTCCACTACATCTCAGATGCATTATTTTCACTCCACTACAATCATTTACCAGCTTTAGTTATTAGTTGCATTAGGGCTTAAGCCCATTTCAGCCATTTGAAATCTAGCTCATAACCCGTTACGTATGTTTTAAGTTTGTAGCAAACTGCTAAAACCAGGGATGGTGCTTTAATTTCACATTCAACCTGGTTTTGTCCAACCGGTTGTAGAATGTGGATTTTACAGACTTGGCTGTTGTAAATACAATATTGAATCAGAAATATGTTATGTACTCCAACATGGACAAGTTGGTGAAAATCTTTGCATCATAGCCTAGACGACCTCAACTCAAGGAATACAATCACCAGACATCTTTATAAATCACCCCATGTGTTGCCCAAAACGTCTGGGACAATAATCTTTTTGCCCTCTGCTGGGCACTTTATTCTGAATAATCCATGGCCATGTGTTGTTAAGCACAGTAGTACCTGTCAATACACCAGTTACTAGTGGTTTTGGCACTGCGGACAGTTGCCAAATAAAGCTGGAAAGGAAAATCAGCATCTCCATAAAGCCTGTCAACATACGGATGCACAAAGTGCTCTAAAATATCCTGGTAAAATGGCTGTGTCGAGTGTTTACTCTGGTCTTCTTTATACAACCCACTGGACCAACATCAGCGTATGACATGCGGCCAGATAGAAAGCTGGTCTACCTTTATAATAAATTAATGTGGTGCGGTGTCACGTGCGTGCATGCAGGCCCACCCAAAACTTCAGTTCAGGCTTTGCCACCGATGACATGGCTCCCCAAATCAGACAATGAAAATGTCACACTTTTATTGACAGATAAAGATATTTTAGAACACTTTGTGCTTCCATATGTTGACAGGCTTTATGAAGATGCCGATTTTCCTTTCCAGTTTTGGCACCTGCGCGCAGTGCCAAAACTAGCAAAAGTCTACAAACCATGGTATTACTGTGCTTAACTGAACAAAAAAATAATTGGCCTGAAACCCATGGAGAATCTAGGTTGTATTGTCAAGAGCAGGGGTGCCCACACTTTTCTTTTGACTTGAAAGCCGCTTTCAAAATGACCAGCTTAACGAGAACATTGTGAACTTCTGCTCGTTTCACCTTCTCTTAACAATCCTTCAACAACATTACTCATCACAGCACCATTATACATAATTACGTTACTATAAAGACAATGACAAAGTATGTTTAGCAGGAAAGTAGCCATTTATTAGAACCAATATAATCACAACATGAGGAAAACTGTATCCAATCCCTAGACAAGCATAATACAGTACAAGCTACTCTCTGGAACTTGGACGCATGTTGATAGGAGGGGGATTGATAGAAAGTGGTTCAGCTCAAGGGTGGGGGAAAGAGGAAATAGAAAAGGCACTCTTACGCTCACCGTAGCAAACAGGACGACCTCCCGACACTCCCGACGAGTGGTAAAGGGGAACAAAACCAAATCTTGAAACCCTATCCAACACACAAGATGGCCATGTAAACAAGGCTGGTTTCTCTGTACAACACCAGCCAAACGTCGCCATGCAATTCACGAGGACAGGTGAAGGCCAGAACAGTACAAGACGTGTACAGGGACTTCTAATTCAACCCCCCCATCCCACCCCTTCAAACAAATGCCCATTCCAAAACGGCAAAATATTTCACATTAGACAGTGACAATTCCTTGTGGAGGCACACCAAAGCTTTTCTGTAGGACACTTTGGAACCACAAGAGAAACACTGAAAAGTAATGATCAAGTAAGGAAACCATGTGTTAAAAAGCTGCCATCTGAATCCTCAGCTTCTCTGTATCCACGCCAAGTTTCAGAGAACAAATAAATAGTGTCATGTTTAGATTTCTGTTCAGCCAATAAGAACATTGTGGAATACAAAACACTCCTTCAGGATAAGGATGGGAACCAGGTTTCTCTGTAGCTACACCTGCCATCAATCAATATTCCTAAGGAGTATATGAGAATTCCATCAATTAAAAAGGTACAAGTGAGACACTAAAAGAAAAAGTGGAGTAGTTTAAAATTGAATTTCAATTATAAGACCATCCAAATTGTCCCCTCAACAATCAAGTATAACAAATACCCCTCCAGATCAGAGCAGTGACACAGCAGCCTCTGACTTTTCTGTATTACGTCAGAAAACAGCAAAGATCTGTTGGGGCATGCGAGGCCTTCCACTCTCAGATTTTGGATCGCTCCCCAGCCCTCAATGCATAGCATTTTTCTGGAAAGAAAAGCATCAACCCTTGGCCCTTTTATTGTGCCATTCTAGCATCCTCCACAAAAAGACAATGAGAATAAAGCTCAGATAAAAAATAAAGTTTGGGAACCAACCGTACCAGACTGACATGGGGGAATGTTTCGAGACAACTGAAACTACTGTAAAACTGCATCACGTCACTAGGAAAAGGCCTTGCAGATGATGCCCTGTAGATTCCCTACCAATAGCACCAGTAAATTAAGAGGGGTACTGTGATTAACCATATGGTAACACCACCACACTGGAACACAAGACTTCTGATATTGACCCAGAATGTGGAATGGCCAGAGTGTACAACCAAACTGCAGCTACGCGGGGTCTATCACTGGGAGAGAGAGAGAAGGGAAATCTTATGCAATTTGTGTGGAATTCCATCTTACTGGTCTTTTTAACATCAAAATTCTGAAACATGTATCCTTGAATCTAGTACGACTCTACAATCGGGGAAAAGAGTGACAAGACAGGAAGGGAGGTGAAGAGAGAAAGGGATAGACAAGGGTTTAACTTATGCCATTATGAGAGACGTTAAGTGCGTTTCACCCCCGGGATCTTGTAGGCTTCTCTGTAGTATACACCAACAAGCCTAGGGGGAAAGCTTAACATGTTTAGTATTTGAGTTTTTTGGGCACCTCCCATGGGAAGGAGTCCCGGCCAAAGTGGCCGTAGGCTGCGGTCCTCTGATACATGGGCTTCTTCAGATCCAGCTCCCTGGAATACATAATCAGCACATTTAGCAGCAGTACACCTGAAGTGAACTTAAACGCATGTATCAATACTCACAAAGGCAGAATGGTCAAATCAGCCAGTGGGGAGTGTCAAGAGACACAAAAGAAAACCATAATCAAATAGTTTTATGAGACCAGCTGATAAGAGAGGGAGACTCATGAAGCTTTGACACTTACCAATACCACGTCAACCCAACTCATCCTTGAGCAGTGGGGACTGCGGCTTGCAGATGGAAAGCACACTGGTCCCATTTAAAAAAGGCAGTCTATTTGAATGTGAGCTAGAAAGCTTAAACATGCTGGGTACCTTATATGTCTTTACTCTTTATAGTCACTCACATGCACTACGCTGTCATACTGCATGTATGCATTCATTTATGCATCGTTACGGTTACTTATCGTTTCAACCATGTGTTTTAGCATTCTTCCTGTGCTAGAGTTCTGGTATTTTCAATGTGGTCAAACTGACCCTGCCCGTTAATCAAAGATACAGAATCCCTTTTGATTCAATTTACCTTTCAACACTAGCCTATATACCTCGATAGCAGCAGAGCAATACAAAGCTTTAATACAGAACCCAAAAAGCTCCAGGAGTTGCACAAGACAGCATTACAGTCATTATGCAGTTCAAATTGAAACACAAGGAAAGGGATAACGTATTTGAAAGGTGGCTGCAGCAGTTCAAGCAAAAATGGCAAGACTAAAGCATAAGAAAGAATGAGCCAGGAGTTTCTGATTCAGTGAGAAGCTCAGACGCTATACTGTACATTACCTCACAATGACCCCTGGGCGGAGATCAAAGTTCCTCTTTACAATGTCAAGCAACTCTCTCTCACTCTTGTTGGAGGTCCCATAGTGGAAGATGGAAATGGAGAGGGGATGGGCAACTCCAATGGCATAGGCTACCTAGAAGATGTGCATATTTGTCATACACCGAACAGAAGTTAGCCACCGCATATTAGGGTTGGAGGCAAAGCCCAAGTTTTTTAATAATCCCTCACCTGAACCAACACTCTCTTACACAG
This sequence comes from Benthosema glaciale, assembly GCA_900323375.1. NCBI lineage: Eukaryota > Metazoa > Chordata > Actinopteri > Myctophiformes > Myctophidae > Benthosema > Benthosema glaciale. Next base: position 3,414 of record OOFJ01004861.1, on the reverse strand, counting down.
CTCGGCCTTCACCAGGGACTTCGCCACCCAGCGAGCAGCATATGCAGCAGACCGATCTACTTTAGTGTAGTCCTTCCCAGAGAAGGCGCCACCCCCGTGCGCACCCCAACCTCCATACGTGTCAACAATGATCTTACGCCCCGTCAGGCCAGCGTCTCCCTGTAATAATAAACAGGGTAAGGGGTTGCAGATTTTTCAGTGTCTGACAAGGATGCTTAAAATAGTTAGAACATTAGCCAGTCTAGTTTTAGTCATACCATCAGTAGCTATAAAAACACAAGTCCTAAACGTGTACCTGGGGGCCTCCGATCACAAAGCGTCCGCTTGGCTGCAGATGGTAGATTGTGTCATCGTCCAGGTAGATGCATGGAACAACCGCCTTGACGACCTTCTCCTTCAGGGCATCTCGCATCTCGTCCAAGCATACGTCTTCATCGTGCTGTACGGAGACGACAATGGTGTGCACACGCACTGGAAGCATGGCACCGCGGTCCTGGCGGTACTGAACAGTCACCTGCACAGAGTACAAATACAGGGGTAAATTAATTGATTAACCATTAACATAGTTTCAAACCATTAATCAATTCCCACCACTCACACACCTGGGTCTTTGAGTCTGGACGGAGCCACGGCAGAGTGCCATTGCGGCGCAGTTCTGCCAGCTTGGCATTCAGCTTGTGGGCAAGGACAATAGTGAGCGGCATACATTCCTCCGTCTCATCAGTGGCATAGCCAAACATCAGGCCCTGAAGAAGAGAGACAAACTGTTGGATCACCTTGGCTACGCATCCTCAAACTTACTCCACCAATAACAGTAAACCGTAATCAGATTTGAACCACCTTCCCTGCCATCTCCATTTTGGTAATGTGATTATAGGAAGAATATATAATAATAGCTCTTCTACAAGCTCACAATGCGTTTTGCGACACATCGTGATCTTTTAAATCAGCATTTCACGCTGCATAACCGGTCAACCAACTACTGACCTGGTCCCCTGCCCCAATGTCCTCCTCGTTGCGATCTATGTGAACACCCTGGGCAATATCGGGAGATTGCTGCTCCAGAGCCACAAGAACATTGCATGTCTTGTAGTCAAAACCTACAACAACAACAAAAAAATACTGAAACCTGCAAGACAATTCACTGAAATGCAAATTACATAAAACTGACGCAAAAGACTGTGCCATACCTTTGGAAGAGTCGTCATATCCTATGTGGCGGATTGTATCACGAACAACCTTCTGATAGTCCACCGTGGCACGTGACGTCACCTCACCTGCCAGGAGGATCATCCCAGTCTTGGCAACCGTCTCTACAATCGTTAAAAGGAGGGGGTATTTGTAAGTACATAAAAATTTATTCACAAACCACACAATGTGTGAACAAACATCTGAGCCAACACGCTTTCCATCATCTGTTGTGATTCGTGTACAGTAGCTCAGTGGTCCTGCAGGGACCCCCAGGACTCCTGTGATAAGAGAAGGATATCAAATGGAACACAACCACCCTGAAGACTAATCATTGTGTGTATTCCTGCACTATGCGCATTGAGTGTTCTTGGTACATAGAAATTGATTTATTGAAGATTCTGATTTTCAAATGTACATAATTTCTGTCTTGATGGATATTGTATTGTGCCTTTTGCTTTGGCAATATAACATAGGGTTTCTCATGCCAATAAAGCCATTTGAATTGAATCCGGAGGGG
>OOFJ01004771.1:0-11878 GCA_900323375.1 Benthosema glaciale | reverse complement strand
CCCTCAAACGGAACCGGCAGGGGAAAGACTTTTTGAGACCTTCTTTGAGGCGGTTACATCTCAGTGTATCAAAGGAAAAGAGCTCCCCCGCTGTGGCGGTTCAACACTGACCCCCGAGAAGAGCCTAGTGAGAACAGACCGGTCTCATTGCTCTGATGTTACACCTGTGTCTTCCACCGGAGGTCACCGTTGGGATGTTGAACTGGAAGCATGTTTACTGCCTCGTTACCAACATGTGCATTGTGCATTATATTTTGGTGCATTCTTTTGTTTTTGGACATTTCCTTTTGTTTTTTCTACCGTTGTTACTTGTTCGAATTTATCTGTGTAAGCACTTAATTTTGCTGCAAATAATTTCTTGCCCATGTAGTTAAACACTACTGCAACAAACACTATGATCTTACATACATACAGTAGTTACCAAATGGACGGCTTGATTAAAATAATGCATTTTCATTTTCTTTTAGAAAATCTCTTGTAAGCATAAATGACATGTCAATAAAAGGCAAATAAGTCAATTACAAACAGGAGGCCTATATGAGCTACATGCATCTGCAGGTCACACATAACAATGTGAAGCCACCGCATTTGCCTATCATTACTTTGCCATCAGTGGAGGCATATTAGAGATAGCTCAAATAGATCTACATTGCCCAATTCTCTTTTTACCTTCACCTCACATTTTTTATTTACGTTTTCTGATTGAGCATTTGGTGTATAAAAATAAAATTACCTTTTTTCTTTACAAATCATTACAGTAGATTTCAATAACACCATAATATGGCAGCATGTCATGTTTGCTGAGTATGGTGAACCATATGAATGTAAGAAGAGAACTGTGAAAAGGGGCAGATTTAGAATAGGAATTAGAAACTTAGAATCTTTGTATACAACCTATTAAACTACTCAAATCTATTTGTATGCTAAAGACCAATGTCTATTCTAACAAAAACAAATAACACAAATGTTGTACAATAAAAATGGCTCCTTGGTTTTATTGTTTACGGATCTGAAGTTCAACACAAAATTAAGGGTACATAATGTGCTAAAAAAAAATCCTTTGTTTTCAACTGTAAAACACAGCTGAGAAGAGCATTAGCAATTCACAGTCCTTTATTCAAATGATTGTATTCACTCAAAACAACTATTGTGATACAATGAATCCTATCAAGTATGTTGATTAAAACAAAACCTCATTAATAGTCTGCAGAAATTAACAAAAAGGACAAGTAGGCTGTCCAAAGTTTGATCACCGGTCTCCTTGGTAGCCATTGGCAACAGAGTTCTCAAGCTAGTGGCAGTTGGTGATGACCTCACTACATGTTCTTGGGTTTGGAGATGACGCCGTCCGGGTAGCGTTTCTTGAAGCGCGCCACAACATCGGGATCCAACAGGTGAATGCCATCCAGCTGGTTACCAAGGGTAACCCTAGAAAACACAGTGGGAGGGATAAATGAATGAAAAAACAATCCGATTTTGGAAATGTCAGAGTTGGACCCATAGGTGAAAATGTCGGCTTTGTTTAAAAAAACGAAAATAGCTATTCAGCTATTTCTCGAATTGCAAATCGAATACAAATGCCAAAGTGGTTTAAATACAAGATGCCAAGCAGACATAATGGGAAGGAACTGAATCAATATCTCAAAATATACACATATACAAAGGTTAACAGAAACACACTCATACCAGTTGGGCTGGACATTGTGCGGTCTACCAAACAGCTCAATCTTTCTGGTGCCAGGTGATAGTCTCTCTATCATCCCATAGATCTCATCTGGCTTGTGGCTGGTGGAGCGCACCTGGGGCGAGTCGTACGGAAAACAAGATGGTTGTTGTGTGACCGAAAGTATGAGCGTAAACAGTACGAGCATGATGTATGGCTGAAGTCCTTACCTCAGCTACAATGACATCACAGTCCAATCCCCTGTTGAATCCCTGGGGGGTACCTTTCACGCCCACCTGATGAAAAATAAACCAACTCAAACCAGCTCATCATCAAACAGCTGAACGGACGGGTGCAGAATGCGAAAGAAAATAAACAACTAGTAAATCATGTTGATCTCGAGATACACATGAATCTCGGACTTCTGTGATCTCGGACCGTTGACTTCCATCCATCCATTATAAAACTATATAAAACATGTGAAATACAATTTGTGGAGTCTAGGGCTGACCTCGATTATTTGATTAGTCGACTAAACTATCAGAGTCGTAGTCGACTACCAATCTCTTAGCCAATGATTTTTGCATGATTCGACATAGAAATTGGCCTAATTTGTTATATTAATTAACAAATAGTTAAATATAGGTTATATATCATGATTTATCGGGAGAAACCAAGCAAGTATGTTAAATCAGACATTAAGCAACCCCACAGGCCAAATGGAATGCCAAATTATGTCTAGGCCGGGTGACATGCTGAGTGCCACGAAAATGTTATTTTATTAGTTAGAATAGATGCAGAAGATCTATTTGACAGTAGCAGAAACATAATTGCATTAATAATGAGCGTCAACACACAAACACCTCTCCTCTGCAGTAAAGTGACTGGACTTCATTTCTCTCCAAAAGCCCTTGAATCAGGGGCGTATTAGAATACAATAGAAGCAAAGCAGGCAGCTGCCTCCCCTAACATGAGTGAGATTTTTTTTTTAAGTTTGCCTGGCAGGAACAATCTCTTTGAAAACCCCGTTTGGTGTTTCTGATTGTTCAACCACAAAATGCATTTGAAAAGTGAGACGCAAATTAAGTTAGTATACTAAGTGTCAATATACTTGAAATGAGTCACTAATTTGTGCAGGACATAATTTTCACCTTATCTGTAATGTTGCATAGCCATAGGCCTACTGTGCTTTATTTTAGAATAAAAATACATATAGCACATTGATTCAATACATTAATTATACTTCTAATTATACATTCTACATTCTCTCTCTTTTTCAGTTTTTTTTTCCAAGTGATTTTTTTGTTTTTTTGTCCCCCCACGGGGGTCCGCAACGAGGGTCTCCAGCGCTTTTGCCTGCTCTGCACGTTACCGGCTGATACCGACAATAAGCCACTCCTGACCTACTTCTTCCACTGCCTTGAATATGATGGAATATCATTATGGTACGGATCAGTGTGATTATGGTAAACTAAGCTCACATTTCATATCACACACACCATACCTGTAACTTTCGCCTAAAATGTCTTAGTTGGAGACAGCCGTAGTGGAGTTACTACTGGTTTACTGGCAGCTTACTGCATACAACTGACACAGACTGCTCCAGTAGTTTGATAAGAGATTAGGTAGACCTGGCAATGGCTAGCTTCTTGCAGATGCATGTCGTAAAAATAGAAGTAGAAGTACTAAACTAACTGTTCATCAAGGCTGCTTCATATTAGCGTTACTCTGAGAAAGTGGGAATAGTGCCAGCCATCCATACACGGTGACACTGACTTAAAGATGAAAAATAAAGATGCACCACTATACAATCATCTCTAAGCTGACACCCAAAACGCAGACAGACCTACCAAGCAGTGCTCCTTCCCATGGTTGAGCCAGTGTCCCGTTCTCCCAGTGCGGATGATCCTCTGGAGCTGGTTGGTCTTCACCCAAATTATCTCATCCACACGATCATAGCTGATAAGACCACAGAAGATGTGAGAAAGCAGTGGAAACAATAAATGAATTGATGTTATCCTAATTAAATGTGATTAATCCATGATTACAGGGGCATAACAGAAAATGCAATAAACTCACCCCCATAGACTGAGACATTCTCTACCCAGCTCCATAGCCCTGCAAAAAACAACAACACTATGTTCACTGGATGGAGAACACAAGTTGGGACTTATTCTTTGGATCTGTAACCGTAATGTTGTTATCGAGATTGGAATAGGTATTCATTGCTTGTTATATAATATTATTAAAACAATACAAAATAAAAATATATTATATATTATATTTAATAAAATTTATTTAAAAAAATTTAGCATTTTACATTTTTATTTCAAATAGGTTAGTGTGGTCTGGAGAGACAGAAATCCAAGTGGAGAGGGAGACTTGTGAGACAAGATGGGATTCTGATTCAAAACCACACGATGGAGGTCTGACTCGAACCCAGATCCTCGGACTCACTGGTCTGTGCACCGACTGACTCACTAAATCACCAGGCACCCCGGAAAACGTATTATAATGCCACGCTGTGAGTTTCCTGAAAGCTACCTTCCGGTGACCCAGAGAAAAAGGAATCCATCGTCCTGGAGGATGGGAATGGTGAGCTTCCTCATCTCGTCGTCGGTCAGCGTGCCGTAGGGTAGCTCCATGTGGATGTCCCAGGGAGGGTCGGCCATCACCACGGCAAACTTCCCCAGGATTGACACGTCCAGGAAGCGGATGTCACAGCAGATCCACTGGGCACAAAAGAGAACACACAGGCCTTAGAGACCCATACTGAAAAACAGGATCTAAATAATAGAGGTTCAAGAAGGTATCGAGGCTATAAAGAAATTTGCTCTGTTTTCAGGACTCTCAACTTTGTCAAACACTGTCCATTTATTGGACAGGGTTTGTGTAAGATAATCAGCTCACCCACTGCAATCGCTCTGAAGGAATAGGATTAGACAATCAATAGAGGAGACATTTGGTATTAAGGTTAATGCACCCGCTGGTGCAAGAGCAGTGATCTCTATTCTCTATCAGTCTAACCTGTGAGGGAAACAGCTTTCCCACGTTGCTGTCAGCATCTCCTTGATGCAGGCCGAGCTCTGTGCCCCCAGCCTGAGGTCCCAGAAGGCCTGTGTCTGTCTCTGGCAGGCAGTCGATCTCATAGTGGACGTACTTACAGGTGTCCATGTGGAAGCAAGTGTTAAGGAAAGAGCAGTCACCAAGGCTCTCATCTGTGTGCTTGTTGATGATTCGCCTGAGCAATAGAAAGGAAAACGCATTACAAAATATGTAATAAAACTGTAATAGAATATTTGTGAAATGTGTGGAGCATAATCAATCAAGACATTATATTCAATATAGCACATTCCCGGGCCCTTTATGTGCAACCCTCCCTGAGCTCCTTGAAATAGCTGGGTCCAGATGTTGGACGAAGTAAATGAAATGCAACAAACAGTGGGAGTCATACTGACTGACCGGAAATGCAGCTTAGTGCACGGCTGAGGTGTCTCCGCAGAACGTAAACATTCCTCTTTGGTTCCATGGTCGCAGAATTCTTGGACCTGAGCCCGGCCACGAGAGCGGAACTTTTCCACAATGGATTGTTCCTTCGCAGTGCTGGTGTTGAGTAGCTCCAATATCTCTCTACTCACCTACACACACAAACATAGTCATACATCAATTATTGTGATATCCTTATAATTAAGTACTGTAAGTGTTCTGCTTTTTAAGTATCTGACATAGTTTGTTTTGGGAGCAATAAAACATAAAATCACACTGCGTAGTCCATCAAATTCCTCATTTTGCTCCGTCTCTGTCCTACCTTCTTGCTCATCTGCTCCTTGGTGGACTGTTGGTTCAGGAGACTTTCGATCTCCATGTCCAAGTGAGACGATTGACTTTTACTGGTTCTTCCTTTCTTATCGGCCCCGCCCGCCGACTTCCAATCCGAAGAGCCAGACAGCTGCGAGGAAGACGCCGGTGCCAGAGAAATGGATGAAGTGTGTGGAGGGGAGGAAGAGCTCTGTAGAGCCGGGGAGGAGCCGGGGACTCTCTTGTGGATTTGGTCCTCTGCTTTCCTCTTTACGCCGGTCCTTTGGGCTCCACCTCCTGTCCCGAAAATGGCCCATAGTTTTGTGTAGTCCACCGATATGACGAGGGTAGAAGAGGGAGGTGAAGAACATGTGGAGGAGGCCAGTGTGGGCTGTCGCACCTCTATCAATTCTTGAGCAGAAAACTTGAGCAGCAGACTCTGTATGCAGTCATGACTCACGGCCGATTCAGACTGTAAGCAACACACAAATAAGGTGGCAAAGAATTACAGATAACCAGAAGAAAATTACATTACTACTACTAAGTACTAATACTGAATCGTATGAGATCTGTGCCTGGCCCTGAATAGAAAATGAATGGACTGATTGGACTCACGCTGAGATCATCTGTAATGGCAAGTGAGTCGGTTGGCAGTGAGAGGCTGAGGTCTGACAGGTATCCCAGCAGCCTCTTCTCGAGTTCAGGATCTGGAGGGCGTTCCGTCTCCTCCTTTGAGGTGCTCTGGAGAGGTGGCGCCGGGCTGTCACTTACAGCAGCAGCAGCAGCACCAGCACCAGAACCCTCTATGCTGCTTCCCACTTCTGAGAGAGAGAGAGAGAGAGACGACATATTGAAAGTGCCATTACATATTTATGGACCGATCAATATTCATCACCTTGATTCTTGTTTCCTTCCTCAATTACACAATGAATCAATGGACCTCCTCCATGCATTAATGTCTCAATTAAATAAAATCCCACAAAATAACCCAGATTAATTAAAATGATTGATTGATTGATTTAAATTTGTATCAACAGTTTGGAGAACTACAGTACATTTCAAGCACAACTCAATACTAGACTGTTAACTGTGAGTTGTTTACCATGTTCATTTCATCAAAACATTTAGAGACGTGCAAATATTCACTTCTGTATAGCCAAAAGCAGGAAATCATAGGGGAGGTAAAACTTAGGGAAAAGAAAAATATACAGTGAGGGGAAAGGAAAGGGGGTGGGTGAGTTAAAAGTAACAGATACACATTTTAATTGTGTTAATAAATAAATACAATTAAAATGTGTATATATTTGATATATCGTGCGTGGACGGTTTCATTCATTCATTCCATACTGTACCTGTGGCTAGTTGCGCGGGGTCTTTCCGTCGCCGCTGGAGTCTCTCTCGCAGAGAATCCAGCTGCTTCTTGTGCTTCTGGATGCTGCTCCACGTGTCCGACATGTCGAGTGAGCACGTAGAAACATACAAGGTATTGTAAAACCCCTGAAACTGTACGTTTGATGGGCTGTACTGGGCAGATAATAATATTAAGACGCCCAACAACAACCCGAACCCGCCCTGCGCTGCTGGGGAACAATAAAGATACAGCCCTCCCACATAAACTGTCCGGCCACAGCATTATGATTGTTAAAAGCGTTCCGGGCTTAACCCGAATCTGTACCCATGCAGTGAAGCTTTTGGTCAACATTTATATTTTAGGCTATTTTTATTATGTTTTTAATCAAAAACAAACATTTATTTTTTTCCCACCTAAACATTGATGTTCATTGTTCAGTCTTGCAATGCCATTCGTCATGATATTTGCATAGAAATACATGATCGTTTAGGGGGAAGTTGGGAACCATTGTTCAAGACGGGGACGTATTTTACTGAGGTAACTATTTTACGTCCAACTTCCGTTTCCTAAGCCATCCATCATCACTGTCTGTTCTCTGTGCAATACAAATTTGTGCTAACGTTAGTGTAGGACAGGTAATCATTTCTGAAACGGTTCAGTTGTGCCAGAAATTGTTGAAGAAGCGGCATAGCCAGGAAACACACTACTAGATTCAGCCGACTTGCTCTGCGTGACCAAGTTCATCTTGTTGTGCATTATTCCAGCAGGTGTTGTTGTTGTTGCTCTTTAGCAACGCTCGAACACCCGAAAGATGGCGGAGGTGGAAAAGACAGAGGAGCCAGAAAAAGACAAAGATGAATTGCAAATTCTGAAGGTAACATGATTAATAATTACACGAGCTGTGACGAGCAGTGGACTTGTATATGTCCGCATCATCTCGTATTTGCTCATGTGCTTCTTTGCTATAGTCATGTCCAGACTCCAGACAGTGATGGTTGCTATAACAACAATGCCTGTCAAATACCTGTCATATTAGTCGACCATGCTTTTGCCGTTATAGGTGTTTAACTAAGTAATGTGGATCTGGTTCAACATAGTTTTCTGTATGGGAGGCTTTTTATCATGATCCAGGCTTTATTAGTTCCAGTTGACTTTTTTTGTTATGCATTGCTGAGTCATCTCAATGTCAATTTGCTTTAAATGCATCATTCATGTGAACAACATCCACCTCAGTTCAGCTTAAGAGTCACTTGTTTTTATGACGGAAAGGAAACATGACACACAACAGAGATTAAGATAGAATGGTTCATGTTTTTACTTCAGTCTCATTGTTGTACAGTAATGCTCCCTGATGATACATTTATTTTTTCCGTTTTTATTTTTTATTTTTTTTTGTGACAATAAATGCATTTAATTGATGAACCTGATAGACCTACCTGGCTTTGACCTTCTTGTGAATCTCTTCGTTGCCCACAGTATACCTTCATCTACCCTTCTCCTTCCTCCTGTTTTAGGAGCTTGTGGATGAGCTGTATAACTTCAGGGATAATTATTTTGAGACTCACAGTGTTGAGGATGCTGGGAAGAAAAAGACTGATGTTGCAGAGGAGATGGAGAGGACGCTAAAGAAGCTCGAGGAGGGCGAAGGTGCGGAAAGAAATGTCCCTCCAGAACTATAGCCTTGCATATGTTTAATTTCAGTGTTTTCAGAACTGATCAGAGATCATGCCTTCTTATTGCCAAACACGTCGCCTGATGCATTGTTCTGATGAGAACATTCTGTGTGGTGATTTGTCCTCCAGATACCTTTAAAAACAAAGCAGAGTTCCTGCTCCAAAAAGGGAGGTGTTTAAACATATCTCCAGACTTTAGTGCCACCGCAGAGGAGTGCCTTTCTAAGGCAGTGAAACTGGAGCCCGGCCTGGTGGAAGGCTGGAACACCCTGGGAGAACAGTACTGGAAAAGAGGAGACCTAATCGCTGCCAAAAACTGCTTTACAGGAGCCCTGCAAAAGGTAATGCAAGTTGGATTTATACTTGTATACGACACAGGCCGCCATCGCAACCATGTGGTCCTTAAAGAGTCTCCCTCTAACTAAGGGTGATGAGTTAAGGTTCAGTTGAGTCGCATGCGTGCAAAACAAGATCAGTATCGCACGGCAAGTTCTGAAGTTTATACACACATAGAGAATATATACAGTATTGGACACAATGACGTGACGAAAAGATATGAGCGAAGGACAAGAAGAAAATTAATCGGAATTGAACATGCACGTATCATTGTGCACATATGTCAGTTTATCTGATAAAGTGGTGGTTGGTGGTGGCCATGGTATCAAGGGTATCATCAATTATGACACAGATGGCACAGATGAGCACCCTGGGCAAGATATACGCTGTACGCAGTTACGCCCGAGGAAATTACGTTGATGCTTTACAAATCAGTTTACATTCTCCGTGAATGAAACAAGTGCTGTAATTGGTCAGGAAAATATCGTATCCGGGAGAAATACATCTGGCGGATGTTCCGCCGGACACTTCCGCCGATAGTTTCTCTGCCTTACATTGTGACCAGGCTTTTCTCTTCGCAGATGAGTAAGTCTGGGACCGAGGCTAACAGATGAGAGTGGTTCACCAGTCACTGCATGCATGAACTGGGTCAAGCGGATGAAGGTCATAATAAATCATAACAATGCTTGTCCGCTCCAGCTCCGATCCGCTGTCCGCTCACCCTGCCCCTGCCCTGAAGTAGGGTCTCGTACATAACGGTCCATTTCTGGTGGATTTAGTGGCATAGTGCCTAGAGATACTGTCCCATGAATAATCCCTGTGACATCCATTGTGTTTGTCAAAGTGTGGGTTATTTAAGTGTCTAATTAAGAGTCAAACCTCTGATCAAATTTTGATGTAGCTCAATTTCATGATCTTATTATCTCTTCTGATATATCACATATGGTCTATTCTAATCTTTTGCCCGGCGGTCTTTGTCAATCTCTCTATTCTGCAGAGTAAGAACAAGGTGTCCCTTCGCAGCCTGTCTATGTTGCTGAGGCAGCTTCCAGCAGGGGACAGTGATGAACAGGCAAAGCGTGTGATGGAGAGCGTGGACATGGCCCGACAGGCTGTTCAGCTAGATGTAATGGATGGCAACTCCTGGTGTGAGTAGACTAGAGGGAAAGGAGGTGTCAATATGGAATTCAGGAATTTGTACAAGATTGTTTTGTCATTACAACTGTTTTGTCTTTTTGTTACAGACATCCTGGGGAATGCCTACTTGTCACTATTCTTTTCCAGTGGACAGAATTCACAGATGTCCCATCAAGCTCTAAACGCCTATGCACAGTCTGTGAGTACACATACACAGTTACACACACACACCATCAAAGAAATTATATTTAACTCATAGACTAAAGCGCTCTAATTGGCTTGCCTTCTTAGGAGAAAGTGGACAAGACCGCCAAGTTTTTCTCAGACCTACATTTCAACCGAGCCAATCTGTTCCAATATGAAGAGATGTTTGGGTCGGCGCTGGGTGGGTACAGCCGGGCTGCCGCCCTCGATCCTGGCTGGGACGAGCCTCCAGAAAGAGAAAAGCAACTGCTCGAGTATCTGATGAAAGTCACAGAACTCCTAGAGAACAAGGTATGTTAATAGCGCATGTCAGATGAGGCCACGGTGATTTTAATTTTAGCAAAAAGCCATCCATCAGTAAAATTAAAACAATATATATTTATAAATGCTATGGAGGCACCCAACTATATGGGACCATACATATTGGGATATTTTATACTGCTATGTGTCACAAATATTATGCGAAGCTCGGCCAGTCAGTTAAGCCGATGTGTCAGGATAGCCAATCGACAATATTAACATGGTGGCCAATGTTGCACTTAAGTCACACTTAAAGTGCCACCCAGGGTGACATTTCCTCCAAACCCGCAAATATGATGTGAGAGAGCAAAATGGCCCCGTATGACTTAAGTCAATCAGGACATTTTACTGGCATAGCGGTACAAGCATGACATGATTCTCCACCTGTCCATGAAGCCAACAGTTTGGGTTGTTTAATCGGGGACGCCAAAGTATACAATCTCCCGAATACACTGAGAAGTTCTCCAGGCTAACAAGATATAACAGATTATTCCGTTCTTGGAAACAATTGGTCCGTCTCAATTGCCAATCAGCTCTGCACATGTCATATGAAACACATGCCAAGTTTGAGTCTGAAGTACCAGAATTTTGTGTGACAGGCAGACGGCTTGGCAATCCTTCTCCCAGATGTCTAGCCCCAATGAAAAAGAGAAAACCCCTTTTTTTTGGCTGATGATACTGACAACAAGCAGGGACCACTCTTTTTGTACATAAATGACATTGGATAAAGTACATTCTGACATTATTTTCAAAAAGTGAGTCCTGCTTACTACCTCCTGTTCCTCACTCACAGAGCACAGAATTAGCAGATATAGATAATTGTCCCTATTCATTGCCAGGTAGATGCACAACCCAAGGTTATGCCAAAGATCAACATAGATTTTAATGTTTTCATCCATCCATTTCTCCAGGGGAAGGTAAAAGCACGCCGGTTACGAACGATGCTCGCAAACCTCAACACGTCAGCCCTGGGGCCATGCTCCTCTCCTCAGTTCCGGAGCCCTACGGGTCGCGTGGGGAGCCTGGAGCCGCAGACCCTTTCCTCTCTTACACCGGGCCACAACGCCGGAGTAGCCACCCTAGGCAAGGTGCTGTTCAGTCTGGCCCCCGAGGGACGCATGGCATTGTGAGTCAGATTAATTTAAAAGTGAAATGATCAAAATGGATTATACATTTTTAATTATATGTTTGCATGTGGATGAGTAATGTCGAGTAAAAAAATAATAAAAACTGAAAATAAATCTACAGGTGCTGAACAAAATATGTACAGGGAAAAGGAAGGCAAGTCCGCACACGATTCTGTAGCTCCCAGAGTAGTTTATTTACTAGAAGTAGAAGGACTGTCTGGATGAGTGCAATTGGTTTATGTTGTGTTATGATACGAGACATATTCGAAAACAGACAAACATATGGGGG
>OOFJ01004726.1:24139-34645 GCA_900323375.1 Benthosema glaciale | reverse complement strand
CTGCAGAGGTGACCCAATGTCACACACTACAATGTTTTGGTGTTGTTGAGGACATGTGCGTGTGCGTGTGTGTGTGTGTGTGTGTGTGTGTGTGGGGGGGGTGCATGTGTGTCCGTGTGTGTGTGTGCATGTATACTTGCCAACGTGTTCCTGTCTGTGCATGAACTTTTGCACGCAAGTGTGTCTGTGTGTGCGAGCATGCATGCATGCTTGTGTGCATCTTTGTGTGAGTCTTTGTGTCCGTGCAGCGTGCGTGCATGCGTGTGTGTGTGTGCGTGTGTGCATGCGTACGTGCGTGGGAAAGTGTGCATGGGGATAGCAGGGAGGATGGATGGAATGCCACGGGCATCTCTCTGACACACAGAACAGATGCCTTACACTAACAAACAGCCCAGTGGGCATTCATTCTCCCGTCCGTCCGCGCTAGCTGCCATGCCACGCACGCCGGCAGGAAGAGCAGAGAGAGAGAGAGCACTGGTGGTGCAGCCGGCAACAACTCCGTGCCCTCGCTGATCCTAACACAGCTAAAACAACGAGGAGGGGAGGGGGAGAAAGCAACCCCTGGGCCGTGCATGCTCCGTTTTTCATTTGTCATCCCCCTGTCATAAGCTGCGGCTCGACTTTGTCACCTGCTAGTGTTGAGCCAGCTGCATAATGTGCACATATGACCATGTTGTTATGGCCAAGAAGTGTGTTGTCGCTGCTTTCGTGAATATCCCTCTGTGCACAGAGGAGGGGTGTGTGTGCGTGCGTGTGCGTGCGCGCATGCGTGCGTGCGTGCAATCGTGCCTGCATGTGCGTATGCGTGTGTGGTTAAAACATTAAACTGTTTAATTGCCACTGGGTCCACGTTGCTTATAATCTCGACAGGCTTTGGCATTGAGTATTTGTTTTATGCTCAGGCAATCCGGACGATGTTCCACAGAGAGATGTAAAGTGTAATTCACTTAAAGTGGTTCTTTTCATTTAATTTTCACGTCAAGGACCCCGAAATCGATACCGTGTATGAAGGTCTATGAAATTGAATAGTCATTCTCCATACAGTACATGCTCTCATTGGTTTACCTTCTAGCCAGTGAAATAATAGTGAAATTAACCACTTCCACCCCCTGGAACTCCCTCAAGGACTCCTGGGCCCCACTTTGATATCCACTGCTCAGTAGTCGAAAAAGTACTCACTTTGTTTTTGTTTTGTTTTTTACTTAAGTAAAAGTATCAATTCAATGCCAATGTAGAAATAAGTAAAATGGTAAATGGTGCATTTATATAGCGCCTTTATCCAAGGCGCTTTAGTGCATTACATACACCCATTCACACACCGATGGCGGCGGAAACCATGCAAGGCACAACCAGCACATCGGGAGCAATTTGGGGTTCAGTGTCTTGCCCAGGGACACTTCAACATGTAGACTGGAGGAGCCGGGATTCGAACCGCCGACCCATGGATCATTGGACGACCTGCTCTACCTCCTGAGCCACAGCCGCCCCATAAGTAAAGGCATAAAAATATACTTAAGTTCAAAAGGAAAAGTACTCATTATGCAGAAGGTTTTCAAATGTATAAAAATATATTCAAATATATATTCGGGAAAATCATGCAGGGACCCCCCTGGGGGTCCAGACCCACAGGTTGAGAACCCCTTCTCTACTGTATAGCCCAAATGTGTGCAGAGCCTTTCACGTAGCCAAAGATCTAAAGAGCCTGACTTAGTTAATAGAGGCTTTTATTTTTGTCAGCATGTAAAGGGTTGTTTGTTTCCTTAATTGTCAGACTGAAACACAGCTTCAGACGAGGACACTTACGCAAAAACCCATCCGACTTAAAACGAGGATGCATAAACATAAACACACAAAAACACACGACGCAATCACACAATTAAGTGACACACGCACAGCCATGCAAGCATGGGCACGCAGCAGAGATATGCAAACACAGAAACATGCAGGTAAGCATAATCAAACACACACACACACACACACACACACACACGCACGCACACACACACTGCGCACGTACAGTACGAGCACAAACTACACACAATAAACACACAAATAAATGATGTCTCTTACAGAAGCAAAGAAAGAAGAACAGAACCCTCAATTGGGGTTCGGCCAGAGTGCACGTGAGTGCCTTGGGCTTTGAAACGAGACACAGAGAGACATTTAATTAATCCATCATGAATTTTTCAAAGTTACATCGCTCTAAAAGCCAGGATTAATATTATTTAGTATCTGGAGTTTATGGATAAATTATGAAGTGAAAATCCAAAGGCACCGCTTGCATGCATGCATTTTAATTAATCTCCCCAACTGCAGGGGAGGAAAAAAATCAAAATTACTTTTTCATCCGCTGCCAAAGCACTGTAGGAGTCTGCCACCTACAAAAGCAAGAGCACAGTATGCGAGTATGCACTGATGAGCATCGGCTCTGCCCAACACTGCAGCCCACCTCAAGAGACAGTTCTCTCTCTCTCTCTCTCTCTCTCTCTCTCTCTCTCTCTCTCTCTCGCTCTCTCTCCCAAGAAAACCTACATCCACCATGTCAGTTTATTCTCTGTGTAATGATGCTCTAACTGGCTCGTAATGCCATGTTTAGTGGCTCGATCTCACTCGCTAGAGACGACGGGGAGTCGCTAGAGAATGCCGCCGGGAAATGCCCACCGGCCTTTGATCATGGCATAAGTTGGAGAGCCCGCGTGCCTGCTTGTGTGTGTGTGCCGTTGATGCATTTCCAAGGACAGTTTAATCCATCTGAGCAGACAGTCAAGTTCCTTATGGTGTTCATCTTGTTTTCGATTCTGTGTCGACATGCATCGGGATTGAGAGAGGAAACAGTTCATCAGGTGTTCAGCGTTCACAATAGTGAGTATATATATAATATCACATGAACGCTTGCATCCCTATTATGGGGGCATATAATAGGCAATTTGAACAGCTTTTAACACATGTTGGCTGTAGATGTTAGGAGGTACAAACCTCTGAACACAAAGAGACAACAATTAATTCCTGGAGAGAGATCTTTTCCACAGAATTGTGTCTGTCGCCATTAATGTCAATCTCTGAGATGCCAAAGGTTGTCAGAGGGTGATAAAGAGTGGATATCCGGGTTACAGAATCATTGTTTCTGAACCGTGTATATTTAGTGTGAAGTTCCAAGTTCAAGTATATCAGTAAAGAGAACTGGTTAATTTTCGGGAATCATACTTATTTTGAAGTGTGCTTTAGTCTACTATCAACTTTCTGTGGACAATCTCATGAAGGGATAATTACAAGTTGGTATGAGATCAAGACCCTCTGCATTTTTGTTGTCTATTTTAGTAGGCCAAGGTTCAACATAGTTTATAAGTTTTATCAAGTATTGTAAGGCAAGACAAGTTTAATTAGATAGCACATTTCATATTATGCCCAGGGCTTGAGTATCTGCACATACAGTAATCTAACTAAAGGTCAAACTTAATCACTCGTGAGCTGTGTAATCATCATATAGGGCTGAATATGACTTCAAAGCAATATCACAATTATTTCAACTTTTGCCTTCATGGTTACGGACAATATTTTTTTTTTTATGTAGTGAAAATAGCACATTCTACAAACTCACAATGTGCCACGATGTGACTTGGTGTCACCCCAGTTCATCTGCTTGCAGGAACCACAACATCTACACAATGCAATTAAAGTGCTTTGCAGTAATATACTAATGGATTATTTACATACTTTATATTTATTCTTTATACTCAAAGAATAACGCATGACAACACATCACAAGTGGTGAAAAATTGCGTAATTTAATCATCTAAAAAAGGAGGGTGAGAGACCCACTGTTTGGGAAACAGTCATGTTGTAGTTGAGAGTCAGGAAACCAAAAGCAGAGAGAGAAGAGATTAAGCAGTGAAATCTGGGTACTCGTACTCGCAAAGAGCATATGGTCTGAGCAACTGGCTACATGCTGCCGCCAGGCACCTCCCAAAGGGTACTCTTCTAATTATGTCATAGATCATACCTCAAATAGTTGCCCCTTTCCCTATGGTATTGCTTCCTTGCCCTTCCAAAAATTGATTCGTAACAGCAGGCACGCACGCACGCACGCACGCACGCACGCACGCACGCACGCACGCACGCACGCACGCAGAGTGCATCAATGCTGCTGTAGGCCACAGGCCTAAAAAAAGGAGTGACTTACATACACAGCTAAATGCATTTGAGAAATATAACGCACTGAGCGCACAATGCAAACTAAGGTGAGTGCGCCTTCCGGTGCGGTATTTCCAAACACGCCCATAGTTTGCTTCGCTGGACAGTTGTCTATAATAGAGGGTATGCGTGTGACATCATCATCATACCTGGAGGTTATGCAGAAACGCAAAACATTTTGCACACATATAGTGTGAATAGATAAATAGTCTAATTTTGTAGAGGAGTGCCGCTCATCACGTAACTTTACTCCTGGCTGCAGTGTCTGACAACCCAGTCATTTACAACAGGACATTCACTCCTTAGCTTAGGCCAAACCACAGCAACCATGAGACGGTCTGTTTAAAGTTCTTTCAGCTTTAAGCCTGCAGATGCCACGATCACGGTTGACAGGTTAATTCATGACCGATCCATGCAAGCACTCTGGACATCATGTCCGGAACGCACCTCTGCTCATAAAACGTTGTCTGTGGACACATCCATTTGTGTGGATGTAGCCTTGTACTCCACTCCCCATTTCTCATCTGTGCCGCATCGGACGCACTTATGACTGATTGACAGTACACGTGGTTGTGCATCATGCCCTGCACTGAAAGTGTTGAGAAACTGTGGTTCTCAACCTGTGGATTTTGCCAGGGGCCCCAGATGACAGTGAGGTGATGAAGGTAATCAAGGAACTATACTATAAAACTGGCCAAATTGTAAAATAATAATAAGAAACAGGGAATATTTGTGAAAATAGACGACGCCTCGCGAAGCAAAACATTTGAGCTTGTAGTTGTACTATTTTCACAATGAACCACTGATCAGCAAGCTCTGAAATGCGATCAGCTATTTTCGGTTTTGACAAGATGCACAACCAAGTATATCAGACCTTATTATGATCCAAGGCTCTCTCAAGTGGAAAGTTGATGGGGGCCCAATAGCAGTTTAAACAAGTACAGCATAGTTTAGACTAGAGGATCTATCGATTGCATGAATGTGAATCTTCATCAGGTTTGAACGTGTTAAAGGAAATGCAGCAGGTGTCTCTCTTCATGTGTGAGCGAAAGCCGCCAGCAACATTCACCAAGCTTGTATGCACTTAACAAACTTAACAAACTTTGAAAGCCAATTTAATAAAGCATATCTTCTTCGAATATTTTCAGATTTCAATGAATGACATGTAATTTATTTGAGAGCTTACATTATGTACTTTCATAATCTATAAAAATCGGAATGTTTCCTCATGCCTACATGAAGATCAAAGAGCTGTACCCGTCTGGTCACATGTGTGTGTGTGTGTGTGTGTGCATGCGTGCATGCGCGCGTGTGTGCGTGCCTGCGTGCGTGCGTGTGTGCGTGCGTGTGTGCTTAAAAAAAGAAGAAGAATGTTTTGCAAGCATGGTGGGAGAATCGTGAAACACAGCAGACTTTCCCATCCGCAGCTGGCAGAGCACAGAAGCTCAGTTTTGAGGGAGATTAGTCTTGCTTGTATGTCAGCTTTAAAGGCAGGCACCTCAGCCTGACCTTTTCACATCCCTTGTGGGCCGATTGTCCTGCAAATCACCGACATGGCAAGGAGCATGTTTGAGCAAGAGCTTAACGGCTCACAGAGGTCCTGCAGGGACAACCACTTGATGACTTATTAGAGGCCGAGAAGGCATGAAGGCCGTGGATGGAGAAAGGAATAGGTTTGCTCTGCCGGTGGTGCCTCCATATCACTTCAGATGTCTCCTGGCATCACCCCGTTCCCATGGTAATTGATTAGTTCATCGTGTCATTAACCAAGACCCATGACTAAATGGACAACAACACACGGACAACTGAGCGAAGTGTACTTTGACCACATGACAGACTGCAGCAAAAAAAAACGAGTGAATGAGAGCACTCCTGTTTAGTCATCCTGTGATGACGGACTATTGTGACTGCACACAAAATACTCAAACTATTTTACTTTCAAGGACTCCCATAACTCTGAGACTGTACAAACGGAACCAAATGGACCCTTTGTACACTCTCAGAGCAAACAGACCTGCAAGGTTCAATAAGAACCCCCTCATGGAACCCTGAGGGTCCCTGGACCCCACTGTGATAATCACTGCTGCAGTGTAGACAGACAACATTAGTCTTTGACTGGAGTGAATTGTGTTAATTTCACAAACACTGTGCAATGACAAAGTGACAGTGGTATTTTATTTGATCTATTTTTCTAGTTTATTCATTCTATTCTTTACTTCTCTTTAAATGTTTATCCCATGATTTTGAACGCTACACACTCCCTCTGCCAACCTGGGGAAAGCAACGGACTGACCTCATGCTACAGGGGGAGTTTCTCCAGTTGGACAGCGCATAGAAGGAACACGTTATTCCAACCAGTTCCTTTCCCCTCCATCAGGCGCCTCAGCTGACCAGGGGGAGGCAGTATAGAGACCAGGATTACTGCATGTGTTTTGTGAGGTTACCTATCCTAGGGGTCATGGTGAGAACATGCAAACTCCACACAGAAAGGCCTTTTGCCTACCCCACCTAGGGCAGGGGTTCTCAACGCTTTTGGCTGGGGACCCCCGGAAATGCTTGGGCCCCACGACCCAATACAAATTGACTGCTACAATAACCGGAATAATAGAGAAAATATATACTAAATCCAGATATAATCATTAAGGAAAGTTTATGCATGGACTATGTGTACTATCTAAACTCTCAATTTCCATTTTTCAGCAATTCATTTATTTTTTATTTTTTGAAAATCATCTGGGGACCCCCCAAAATAATTCCGGGACCCCCCGAGGGGTCGCAACCCACGGGTTGAGAACCCCTGACCTAGGGTATGGGCACTCATGATGCGGAGGAGAGAACACGCCCCCAGCAGAAATCGAACCCAGGACCTTCTAGCTGTTAACCTGACAGCGCTACCGAATGCGCCACCACCCCAACATGTCCCCCAGTTGCGTAACTGTTTTGCGTCCATTTATGGCCTCAAAAACACTATTCATTGCGGATAAAAAAATAGCCGTTGCAGTTTGTATATGACTTGACACTGGCACAATGTGCAGGGCCCTTACAACGCCCTTATAACGGCCCTCACAACACCTCATGTTGCGAGGCGTTGTGAGCTGCTATTTTCACAATATCTAACTGTGGAACCGAGTCAAACAAAATTTAATGCTTCAAAACACTTACATTACGAGTGCTTGTCAGGGTGGGGGGTCCACAGTTCAAATATGATTATTTTAGAGGGCCTGAAAGGCTTCACCCAACCCACCTGCCAGCCTGAATAGGCATGACACTTGTGCCTTGTGTCCACATCTTCAAACCCGATAATGGAGACTTTTGAAAACGCTGCTGAACCCAATAAAAAAAAAATAATAATCCAGAAAAGAAGAGTTTTAGTCTGAGGTCGTAGAAATGGAAGGCTTTTCAAAATGAGCACGCCTAAAACAGCGCTTATTGCTTTTTTAAAACATGCTTTTGCTTTTGTACAATAAAGTATGTTTATGTTTGTTTATTTATTTGATATGGACATAACAATTACATTGCTCATTGCACAATTGTACAACTCGTAGATGCATCATTTAACACAGTCAGGTGCTAATAGTAGTCCCCAACTTGCGCCTGCACATAAGGCAGTTGCTATGCAACGTTTACATCTCAGGTCTTTTCTTCAAGCTGTGGGTCTCATTGTGCGGCTCTGCCTGTTGTCCTCTGCTGTTTCTGCATGACGTAGAAATCTTGCAAAGTGTCGCACTCCTTTGGTGTTGTTTGAAGATTTCAAAATGTTTTCCTGAAACCAGCTATAGTCATCAAAGCATTTGATGCCACATGTTGGTGTTTGCTTCATGCTTGTTCCCCCAGAGTTCATCAATCTCATCTTTCTGCAGCTGTGCATCTTTTAAGGTTGACGTTTTCCTCAAAGACGTTGCTCTGTCCCTGTTGTTCCCAAACGATGTGCTGAGGCACACTGTTGTGCCAACTGACAAGTCCAGGTACTTTGGAATTCTGTGACAACCACATAATTATTATTATTGCAATACTCTATTTGTTTTTATATCAGTTTGTGCACTCATCAATACAGAGACAAATTCTATACGCCCCAAATCTATATTTTGGGCAGAAGTCTCTGCCAATTTCCCAGCTTTTACACATTATTGCGCCGATCAGAGCATTTGTGCATGCAGAGTGCGTGCATGCGCACGCGTGTGTGTGTGTTAGCAAGAAAACTTTTGTCTAGAATTTTCATGAAAATCAGTAATGTTGCCGTGCCCTGAAAAGATTATTAAGAGATGACTAATAGGATGACTAAGGGGAGAGATCATTAAGAAGCTCAGGAGCTAGAGCGGCCACTTGGGAATCAGCATCTCCACCTGGCTTAGTGTCTAAGTGTCCTTGAGCAAGACTCTGAAACACTAACTGCTTCTGATGAGCAAGTTGGTGCCTTCGCCTTGCAATGCATGCTCTGCTGTCGTTGGGTGAATATATGGATGTAATGCACATTGTAAAGCACTTTGCATGGCGGCGCTGTATAAATGCACCCGGATTTTCATGAACGTTGGGAATGATCGGTACTAGGCTTTTTCGAAGAATCGTGTTTCGGGTTCAAAACGGTCAAGGTCACATCCAATATATAGATGCTGGTGCATGCGGGTATGGGTTTGCATCCCCAGGTCCACATGAGAACATGCATCAAACTATACTGAAATAAATAAAATGTAATTTCCAACAAAAGTGTACATATACACGTTATACAGTACAAGGAATTATGCTCAATTCATGTTCCATAATATGACATGTCGCATACTGAATATATCTATATTAGCCATACATTTTGAGCTTATACTATAGATCGGCTATTTTTGAGGGGATATGACACCGTATATCGGGCGGCTGTGGCTCAGGAGGTAGAGCAGGTCGTCCAATGATCCATGCAGTCAGCGGTTCGAATCCCAGCCCCTCCTGTCTACATGTCGAAGTGTCCTTGGGCAAGACACTGAACCCCACCTTGCCTCCAGTGGTTGCCACCAGTGCCACCACTGGTGTGTGAATGTGGCGAATGAGGACGCTGGCGTCGACTGTTCGCCGCTTCACCTCTCAATGTATGAATGAATGGACCATTGTAAAGCGCTTTGACTAAGCACGTAGTGCATAGAAAAGCGCTATAAAAATGCAATCCATTATTATTATTCATTATTATATAAAATGGAGCTTTAGAATGATATGGACACAGTGAATTGCTGAGAGGACAGATAATCTGTATTCAGCTGAATATTGACTCATTGAGGGGGCTGCAACACAGTTCGCTCCCTGTGTGCTTTTTTTAATGGATGGCCATAAATCTGACACTGATAGCGGCTATTTTGACAGTGTACTTTGTTTCAGGAAGGAGCCGCGGAAGGAAGACATTCTCTGTCATTTGGGCTCGCCGTGGTCTCTCCCGCAGTGGCCCTGTGTGTGGGAGAGCCCCCGCAGGGCGACAGATGAGATCACCGATATGATTTTTTTCTTCTTCAGATTTTTTGTTTATTTTCTCTTTTTTTGTTGTTGCAGCCTCCTCTCCCCCTACCAAAAAAAACTATGACAGGTCCCGAGCACCACCCAAAGAGCCTCTCATAAAACATGGACGGCCTGTCTTCTTCACCCGTACATTGTTTTTACTAGATGCAAAAGGAGGTATGGGCGGAAAGGCGGATTATGGGTTCATTTTGGTCAGGCGTTTACCCTGCCAAGGACCTTCGGGCTGGGGGGAGTAAGGGGGTGTGGTGTGTGTATGTCCGTGGAGCAGGGTCTGCATGCTAACAGCCAGCCAAAGCACGGCGGGGTTGGAGGAGGGGAGACTCACCGATGGAGGCGGCCTGCCGGGGCAGCATCTCTAGTTTCTATGACAATGCTAGCTGGCCCCGGCCGGTAGCCTGACGTGGTGTCAGCCAGGGTGCAGCGGTGGCTCAGCTCCCCCTCTCCGGACCGCAGACATGCCAGATTCAGAGGTACGCTATGACAGCTCCGGTCTGCAGGGAGCGGCTGCGCTGACCTGTCTGACCTCCTGTATGTTGTTTACCTTCAGGTGTTGGCATGTCCAGAAAGAAGGGGTGGGGGGGCTCGCTGGAAGATAGGCTGGACACACACCCGAGAACACAAGCGTGTACGTGTACGTGTACGTGTACGTGTACACACACACACACACACACACACACACACACACACACACACACACACACACACACACACACACACACACCCGCTCTCCTATACTTCTCCTCCAGACAGGAATCAGAAATGTGACAATGCTGGGATTCAAATCAGCCCGTAGGTAGGTAGCCAAACCGTTGGAGCCCTGTGGGG
>OOFJ01004726.1:11630-24119 GCA_900323375.1 Benthosema glaciale | reverse complement strand
CCGGGGGTCTGCCTCCCTGCCTGCTGGTCCGAGGAAACCACCAGAGCGTGCTCACATTCTACTCTTAGAACGAACACACTCACAAGTGACACACACACACACACACACACACACACACACACACACACACACACACACACACACCCTATACTTCTCCTCCAGACAGGAATCAGAAATGTGACAATGCTGGGATTCAAATCAGCCCGTAGGTAGGTAGCCAAACCGTTGGAGCCCTGTGGGGCTGCCAAGAACTGACTGCAGGCAGCTTGTCCATGGCTTAGGTTGAGTCTCCAGGCCAAGTGGACCTGGCTTCTGTCTTCCCCACCTTGACAGAGCGAGGGGAAGAAAATAACAATTTAATCACCGCTGTGTTTACCGCTGAGATAAATAAATAAATAAATACAAATTGTAGCCAATTGTTTTCATTGCGTGTGCGTGTGTGTTTCATTTCACACACATACTGTAACTTGAACAACAAATGCCACCTTTTCATGTATTATCTCAACCCAAAGGCATTTATTTAACTTACATATTTATTTACTTACTTACTTACTTACTTACTTACTTACTTACTTACTTACTTACTTACTTACTTACTTACTTACTTACTTACTTACTTAGAAAAGATCACAGGATCTACTGAATGTGAAGGAGGTGACAAACTGACATATTGAGCCTATAAAACAGTATGGCAGCCCCCTATAGTACATTCAGTAGATCCTGTGATCTTTTCTGGCCAAATGTAATTTCCTGATTTCCCTATATTAGATAATTAAAAAAAATGATCGCTATCAAATTTTGCCAAAAAATACATATTTGGCCCCTTGTTCGCATGCTAAAACGAAGGAAAGCATGCAGCATGTGAAGAAAAAATAACACTCACCTTTTACATTGTCTAATAACAACCTAAAATATGAACCTTGGTTGAAAAAAAACAAAGTTGTCCTTTAAGATTTTTTATATCATCTTTGCAAATGGATTTCATGGTCCGTAGAGTGTGTAGAGTGTAGTATTCAACCCTTTTCTCAAATTGAAAAATGGCATATCTCAGTAACAGCCTGCGAGGTAAGGACTAAATTGACGTGTGAATGAACACTTTCATTTGCTTGATTTGATTTCCCTGCAGTTATGGGTCCAAATGAGGATACAAAAAACACATTGTAAAAATTAAATTAACCTTGGCTTTTCAAATTGGAGGTTCAAACGAATGGACAGCAATTACCGTAAAGGCTATTTTTTCCACCGTCCGTCAGTTTGCTTAATTTATCGTTGCCAACCTATTCTTGCTGCTTGCATGGGTAATTATGGATAATTATTCAATGGGAGCATAATTATGCCAAGTCTTTCAAATGACAGGCAAATCTGTTGTATTATGGTCATTGTTTTGCAGATGATGTTGGTGATTCTGTTATCTGTCTCTTAGCAACACCTGTCCTGATTAAAATATGCCTCGACATGGGATTTTGAACTTGCGCATCTGGGAATTGCCCAAAATAGGGATGCCAGGCGGTTGAAAGTGAAACCTGGGGTGGTTTTAAGCAAGGGGTAATATACACCACGCCGGTAGTTGGATGATTAAACACTGAGGCGCAACACGGCTACTTAATAAATTCATAATTTAATTAAAAATGTATCCAAAACATAACAACAAAACATATACGTTTTTCCCTATGCAATGTGCTGGACTGACATGGTCGCCTCGGTAATCAAATAGAATCAATTTCCGGTTACTGCATTTTCTATTTGTGGTTTCAAATGTGAGAGCACTGTTTAGTTGTAAATGACATGGTGTGTTTGTTTACGTGGCTGTCATGTTGGATACGCACGGCACAAAATCAAGCTGCGCAAATTGATATGAGCAGGTGCTCTGAGCCTTTTATTAGACAGAGGTCCAAGCGTTCATTATCAAGAAACAGCACACTGCTGAATTCAGTGATTGACCAGTCAGAATCAAGCATTCAACCAAGCCATGTAATAAGAGCTTGCAACTAAATCATAACTACATTGGATCGATAGGATCACAAGTTTTCCACCTGGCAGCGTGGCCATTCTCTCACTTGGCCGTGCTGTGGCCGGGTGTACTCTGATTAAAAGTAACACGGAGGAGTTTTCTGTGCTGTAGAATTGGTAATAATATAGTAAGTAACAGATACTTTTCTTCTTCTACACCAAGTATAGTATTGGTTGTAGGAGCAGCAAGAGCGCCAAGCAAGGAAATAAATAACACACTATTGCACACAGGCTCAGAGGCAATTCGTTTCTCCCTTAAAGAAATGGCTCAACTGCAGTCGTGTCAGAATCCTAAGCAGACATGGGAAAAGATGGGGGAAATAGAGGCATAGGTGCAATTCTGATTGTTCTATTGCTTGAACTGTAATGTAAGTAAAATAGGATCGTCCTGTGACTCCCAATGTATTCCCCTGCAGGGTCAAAGTCAATAACCCATTACATGGCTTATAAAAGCCTCTTCTGTCCCTCACCATTCAGCAGTGGACAACAAATAGCTTCTGATTTTTATTCATTGGTTTCTATCACAAAGAGATAGTTGGTAAAGAATCTGTCAGAAGCAATCTACTGCACACTAAATGCACACTCCCACACAGGACTGGTCTCGCGCGCGTTCTCGCCTATGTCATTGGACTTTCTGAATCACAAAGAGAGGGGCAAAAAAACAAATTAATCTTCTCAGAAATCTTACGCAAATGCATAACAGAATGAAGTCCCCCCCATCTCCATCCGATCCCTGGGTAAGCTGGATCGGGGTGTATGAACACCCAGGTCGACGACACACTGCCTCTACTGAAAATGGATATCCGAAATTTGTTTTTCTTGGTGATTCTGGATGTCAAACCTGAGCTGTGAATGTGGGTGCCATTCAGGACCATTTTATCCCATCAGGGTGTAGTGAAAAGCGGTACTACTTTGCCACTAGATGTCTGCTTGGCGCGCACTTGAGTTCAGTCAGTCAGTTGCTGCCAATCACGCCTGCGGGTTCGGAGAGCGTGTCACAGTAACACAATTCCTGATCGTGACCTGTGACGGGTGAGAAAGTCCGGGACCTTTCACAACACAATGCTGTGCACCGCACGGTACTGCAGCTTTTGATGCCATAACCACCACACCCCATAATCTGCCTTGATTTGATGTTCGCAGGCTCGATAGAGGGTTAATCGAATCCTAGTCATGTGGAACTTATAGATGGGAAGGCTGTTATAGCGAAGAGTACCCGCGCCGCTCACCCTGATGTTTCTCCAATAATGTCATGATGACCCCCACGATTCAATATCCACCGCCTATTTAGTCCGAGACGTCCACCCCACACCAAAGTTGTTAAGGCAAACCGGTGATTTATTTAGCCAATTAAACTGTGGGATAATTAGGTGGAGACAATGAGAGAGCAAGGCAGGGGAATGTGTCCAGTAAGCAGAGGTTAATGGTAATCCTCTTTGAGATAAGTGCCATGTGACCATGGGGACTTAATACTTTAGCTTCTGATCCCAGAGACATCATTGGGGGTGTCTCTTGTGTGGCGGAGTGCATGTATTGGGGACTATAGGCATCACCCCTGGCTGAATTACTGCCAATTCTCGCTCAAGTGTCGCTCTCATTATTGTAATGTCTTACCTCTGGCTGCTGTACATCCACCACTTATTTCAATCACATTTCTTTGAACCTGCTTCCCCTCCGCAAAATTATGAATAATGGAACATGAAAATGCGATTTGTTTCTCTGTGAGAATAGTCTGGATTAAGTGAATGAAAATCAGCCCTCCTGTGCGGTGTTCTGGGGTGTGTAGTTGGGTAACACACACAATTAATTTCACTGTTTTGTTTTGTTTTGTTTTGTTTCTTTCAACCCCACCAGCAAAGGCATGTATAATGATGTGATCGTTGCGTAATCAAACATAGATTTATAGGGCCTTTTTTATTACACACATAAACAGAAGTCTGAGTGGCAACATATAAATATAGTTGCTCACTGCACTGGATGTAACAACAAACAAGCCGGCTAAGATTCTAAAAATCCCCTACAGGCTGTGCACAGTTAATTCCATGGGAACCAGCCAGTAGTGTTCAAGTTGTCTTGTTTGGAACCGAAGTGTTGGATGCGGGGGACAGAATGAGATCATCCCTGGAGCTAGTATAGAAAAAAATTATAATAAGACTGTTCATGTCCAACCAAAATAAGAATTCAAACAAGAGCAATAAACCTGCCGATGCAGATTTGAGATATCCCTGTGAATATTTGGTATCCACAGAGATGCTCAACATCTGGAAAAAGTGACACTTAAAATGTAGGTTTTAACACGCACAGTAGGATAGTTGAGTTCAAGACAAATGTGTATTGATCCCTGAGGGGAAACCGGGTAACACTGTTTTAACAAAATAACACACATTGGATTGTGAATGATGAACATATGGTAACGTTTTGGGTCTTTTTCATCCCAGAAGTGAATGATGGAATGAACAAATGCAGTTTGTTCAACTTCACCTCTATACCAGTTTGACCCTCCTGTGACACACATTGTGGCATTTAGGTGTTGTGAATGTTAAGCTCAGATGTGTATATTATTGCATATTACCACCAAAGTTCAACCAATCAAGCATTATCGCAGATCTCCTTTTGCCTTGAGAATGTGCCCGTGGGCCTGATCAAGGGTGAAATGGATGCAAATGGGCGCAGTTACACGGCCAGTGAGTCACAACTTCTACCAGAGGCATAATTGGCGTACCTTGCCATACTTATCACGCCGAGGCACCCAGCCGTGCCACTTACCATAAACAGATGGATCTGACTCAGAGTAGAAGTGCAAGGAATAGCTCACACCGTACACTCTGCAGCCAGACACCATGCTGCACACGTCATAAAATGTCTTTGAAATGTTTCCACATGCAGAGAACTTGCGCGCGGAATGCGGAGTCTATAGCTGCCCCAGAGAGAATAGAGTACTGTCATGCAATGCTCCGACCAGCAGCCAACAGGAACGTAGGCCTACACTAAGGATTAGGTTTGGAGAAATTGTCTCTATTTTTAGAGACGTCTCTATTTTTATTGGCATTAACCGAGAGAGAGCGCCAACGGGTGAATCTACGGTCAGCCCATGCAGGGGGTGGGGTGGTGTGCTGGCAGGCGGGGATAACATTGGTTCATAATAAACATATCACTTGCATCTGAATTGTGAGCGTGTGGCATCTCCCTTGGAGTGCTGCCTGCTGGTCCAGTTCAGCTAGCCGGCACCTCGCCGATACAGTTGTCAAACGGTGTGCTGAGGCACACTGTGTGTGCTGTGTGAGACCAAGTCCAGCTGTGACTTGGGATTCTGTGTCAATCACATTATTACTGTTACTACTATACTACTACTACTGCTATAGATTTTTTTTTACAGATTATTTGTATATATTGCAAATGACAAAATAGCCCATCCACATTCTTACAACGTGTGGCAATGGGCTAGTAGATCAGCTATTTTCACTATGACTAAAGGTGTGGGCATGCAGTAAAATGCTGGTATCGGTATCGGCGAATATGCCAGTATGTCATTCCAATTTCATAGAATTTATCACATGATGAGACAGCATTTACAGTAATATTGTGAATCTATGTTGCACTATGATTTTTATTCTTACTGTACAATTTACATTATTACTTTACAAACTATTATTAATGGATCTTTTTGTAATTACAGAATGACATCGGTACGGTATCGACCAACATGCAAGTTATTGGAAGGAGAAAATGGTATAGATGACAACGTGTGAATAGGGCTTCATTCAGACAGCATGGTGAAAATTGTATGTATTTACGGATACAAACTGCATTGATTCATTGACACGTAACATTGATGTGGAATTGTGGATGCATGTGGTAGGAACGGTGGTGTCGACAACGACAAATACAGACAAAAGTTTCATATTAATTAGAATTTTGAATCATGACTCAATGTTTGCCTCAATCAAATTTTCCCATGCAGCTTTAATTGCCAGATGCTCTTTGCCGAGGCATCTGCGCCTGTAACGACACGTCTCGTGTGTGATCATCACCGCCTAACACTGGAGTCTGGAGGAAAGGCCATTCTTTGACCTGAATCAGGAGGGTTCATTCTCCAGGGAGCACGGAGGAACAAAGCACAACTTCATGGCAATCCAGCCAGAAGGTGGGCTGCTCATAAGTCTGATATCCCATTAGTCCGACCTACATGGCCAGTTAAGACTGATATGAGGTTAGGAGACTTACGTGGCCGGTTAAGACTGATATGAGGTTAGGAGACTTACGTGGCTGGTTAAGACTGATGTGAGGTTAGGAGACTTACGTGGCTGGTTAAGACTGATGTGAGGTTAGGAGACTTACGTGGCTGGTTAAGACTGATGTGAGGTTAGGAGACTTACGTGGCCGGTTAAGACTGATGTGAGGTTAGGAGACTTATGTGGCCGGTTAAGACTGATATGAGGTTAGGGGACCTATGTGGCCGGTTAAGACTGAGGTCAGGATTAGGGTTATTTTTTGGAATAGTGTTAGATATTAGCAATGGGCCGAACTAAAGGGAGGTCGGAACAATGTTATCGCCAGAAGTATTCAAGATGTTTTTGAGGGGAACCAAAGTGCTGAACCGAACGACCGGCGGCATTGCCATCCTAAGAGAGCTTAAAACCACATTTCTGTCTGGTATAAAAACCTCAGTGTTAATTTCTCCATTTGAGATTAATTTGTGTTTAACATAACCCGTTGGAGTCAAATGAACGCTGAGGATTTGACTGTGTGGACGAATGGTGTCGGATGGCAGTATAAAAGGGAATGTAGAGGGAGCGTGGGAGGGTCAGAGAGGATCAGGAAATAGCATCACACAATCCTTCCCTTGTTACTTTCTCCTCTCTCTAGCAGGGTGAGTCCCTCATAACCACAGGTAACCATCCTCCACTCCACCCATTCTGTACAGTGCCCCATCTGGTAGACTGGTATACCACTATAGAGCAGTGATTCCCCAGGACCCAAACTAGTGTGGGCCTAATTTGACACGCGCGTACTCGTGCACACCACGCACGAATGCACGCACGTCGCACGCACGCACGCACACCGTAGGTAGAGGGCCTAAATTTAACCAAATGGACACAGTTCAATTAACATTCAGGATTTTACAGTGGGAGTGGGGGTGCAGGGGCTTCAGACAGTGTCTTAGCCGAAGACAGCTTAGTAACACATCAATCTGAGAAGAAAAACAGCGCCCTCTTTTCCTTGAATTGAACGGAGTCAACAGTCTGTCTCGAGAGACCAGTGGACTGAGCCTGTGACCTGTCTATCACAAGGTGCTCTCTCCGTCCTTCTACAGGGCTATAGTCTGTTTGCCTGAGCATGAAGCATAAAAAGGGCAAAAAACAAACAAAACAAATGACAGAAAGAAGGGGTAAACGAATGTGGTTGCAGGGAGTGGGGATGGTGTGCTAAGAGCAAACTGGGCCGCCCATTACTCCATCCATTTCTACCTGCTGGTGTGAGTCTGCTCCATTTTCACCCCCACCCCGCCCAGCCTACCAAATGTTCCCTAAACAGACAGTCGATTGTAGCCCCTCGCCCTCCAGGCAGCCCGACCTGTCATCGGCTGGCCTGTGGTGCCCAAAACAAAAAAGGAAGTGCTGAGGGAAGTGCTTGGATGGCTAGTCTGAGAGAGTAGCGCTACACAACGCTTCATTCCCTGCCCTCCATCCCCCCTCACCCTCCTCCTCCTCCCAGCCCTCCAGACCCACTAAGGGCCTTCTATCCCTCGCAGAAGAGCGGCGTTCAACAGCGGTCGAGATCTTTCAGGCTTTTCATGTGATTTTTTTCCCAAAGTATAGGCGAGTGACTCTAATCAAGTCAATTGTGCGGCAGATAAATGAACACAGGGACTCCTGAATGAATTATGTGGGATTTGCAAAAACATAAACTGCTTATTAATTCCACAACGCATCTGTGAAATCAGTCTAACGTGAGCAAAATTATGATTTGTGCCAGCTGCCGCCAATAAAAAAAAGAAAATAGGTGAAATACAATTATCGGCAGTGCCTTCTAATTATCTCAGTGCTGCATGTGTACCGGTGCTTATGCAGCTCATGGTTATAGTGAAAAGACCCAGTATTAGACAATGATAGTTCATGAACATTTAAGCTAGACACCGGTATATAGAGAATGGTATCACCACTGGATAGGATTTTGCCAATGGCAGCATTTATTGCAACAATGATGGTGTTTGCTGTATTGTTTATCATGAAAGCACTAACAAGACAGTATGCTTCTACCAGACAAAGGTCCTTGTGCCTTATTAGGGCAACTGATCTGTGTATTAACCCATGCGTTGCCCAATGGAAAACTATTGCAAAACCTCTCTCATACTACTATTTTCCGGTTGTTGTTTTTCCTCCAACTATAATGATGTTCAGTGAACCTTATTTACAGTAATACCCATACAGGCTTAGAACACTGGCCAGTGGTAGAAAGAATGTTGTGTTAAATATTGAATAGAGTTCTTGTCGACATGGTTGCATCTATTGTACAGGGTATATGACAATAAAACATTTTTTTGGCACTGATGCCGTTGTGAGGGCTCAAGCAAACAATTAACTTTACTGCTTCTGGCTTCACATACATCTTTGGTAGATGCTACTGATTTGTCATTATCAAACAAGCAATCACAAACCCCATACTTATTTATTTATTTAATTTTTGTTCAAGGGGAAATAAAAAGACTTCTGAGCAATAAAGAAAAGGAAATCAGAATAAGAAAGAAAGAAAGAAAACAAGAAATGACTCAAATCGTAATTTATATCAGTTTGTGGCAGGTTTGTTATTTGCCCTTGATCAACCGTACGAGGAGAGTACAACACCGTCTGTCGCTGTCTGCCCATATTGCTGCCCGGGGAGAGAGACGATATTGTGTGTATGCCCCATTGGCCGTGGGGCTTAGTCTCCCATTGGCCGTATAGGGCTAATCTCCCATTGGCTTAGAGGCCAGCCAATAACCATTGGCCGTATAGGGCTAGTCTCCCAATTGGCTTAGAGGCGGGCCAATATCGCCACTACTGTACATCGCTAGTACTACTCTGGGCGTACAAGCTTATAAAAACTCAAATGGAAACTCTCCAGGGCCCATGTGTCATCTGATATATTTTGAGGTGGGTAGCAATAAATTACATTTATTAACTTTCGGAATATTTTGTTCTCGTCAGAGTTAATGAGCATGCTTTTCTTTTTTCAATCTTCAAATGATATTGTTAGTTAGCATTACTTTTATTTATTTTGTTCTTGTATTTCTGATTTATATTATTTTAACAATAAATCAGATCATATGGCTAACTACTTCTAACTTTACTTTTACGCGAGTCATTGTTTTTTTTACTCTACTAACATACTTTCCCCGGAGTACATATTTAGGCTACTCTACCGACCTCTGCCAGTGAAGTATTTGTCTAAAGTTTGGAGGAAGTCCTCTCCCTGTGGAATTTCAGCAATATCACACTGTGTACCTTTCTTTGCTCATGTGACTTTAAATTAGTGCATATTTAAAGTGTAATACTAGGTCAGTAAAGTAGTGTGTAGATTCTTTACTCAGTACATGGTATGCACAAGTTAAACATGACCTGCAATTAAATCTATGGAGGGAATAAGAAAGTGGCTCCATTTCCTGGGCCAGTGCTGCAGTCCTGGTGTTTGAAAGAACTAAAGATATAGAGATAGGCGTGTAGAAATCAGATAGAATGTCTACACTGCTTACATTTGGAAGGAATAGGAACATGACATGATTGCTTGTGACTGCTGTTGGCACAGGGTTAGCGTTAGATTCATAAAAAAAGTGAACAGGAGTGAAGTGCAAAGCAGGGGCGAGTCAGTGAAGAGTGTGCAATTTCTGTGGGCGAGAGTAGACAAAAAGACTGGACGCACCCTTTCTGACAGCTTGCACTTTCAGGGTTGAGGCTGTGGCAGGCCATGAAAGGAAAGAATGCTGAAAGAGATAGGTATCAGCATCTGAAAGATGAGAAAAGATAACAACAATCTATGCATGGAAAAGAGGAAGGGTAACAACAGACGCTTTTCTTTAAGGGCAAATTTCGTACTGAATAAACTTGTGAAACCGGATACTTTTAAACAGAAAGGGAGAAAAAGTTTCAAAGGGACTATAAGTTTCATAATAGAAAAACAATGAACGATGTGGGTGATTCTAAATTGAATTCAATGGTATTACTTCAGTGTCAACACAGTTGATTGGACTTTGCCTATCAGTGCAGCGCTTAATAAACAGGAAGAAAAACATGAACTTATTTTTTTTAATCCCACAATTTTTATAACCCTTTTTTTCCACCCAGTGTCAATTGTCTATGTAATCCTGGGCACTATACACTCCCTCTGCCAACCTGGGGAGAACAACAGACTGGCCTAATGCTTCCTTCTAAGCCGCTTCTTTTCACCTGACAGGGGGAGTTACAATACATTGGCACATTTGGTTTTACGTTCACAATCTACCACAATACATTCACTGTCATAAATGTTGCAGTGAATTTCTAAGAAAAACAAAACAAGAAATTGTAGAAATGGGCTGGTAGA
The DNA here is from genome assembly GCA_900323375.1 of Benthosema glaciale. Classification (NCBI taxonomy): domain Eukaryota; kingdom Metazoa; phylum Chordata; class Actinopteri; order Myctophiformes; family Myctophidae; genus Benthosema; species Benthosema glaciale. Next base: position 13,550 of record OOFJ01004726.1, on the reverse strand, counting down.
TTTATAAAAGATCCATTGCAGGGAACATTCTGTTTAACTACTAAAAGTGATTGAATAGACTTGTGAGCATTGTGAAAACAAACAGGTTCCCATGCAGCGCCGTGCCACGGTTAGATGGAGGACCAGACTGACAAATGCTTTGATAGGCGTGCCTGTGCAGGACTGCGATTGAAGCTTGTTCAACTGTGTCATCCTTGCCATCAGTCATCAGATATGCAAAGTGAAAATTATGATATATCATCATGACAGACGTCATCAAGCCCTAACAAGTAAAGGCGAAAGTTAATCAACACATTTGAAAATACCTACTCTGTCACAGCGTGCAAAAAGCTTGTGCTTGTTCTGGGACTATCTGCAAGTGCAACTAAATTAGGATCATCGTGAATATTGTGTAGCGGTGTTGCAGCAACTCTGATGACTCGCCGGAGGCTGTGGAAAACAATTACTTTGAGAAGAATAATCATTGAGGGGGAGAGAGCATCTTCAAAAAAACTCTTTCTTTCTTTGTCTCCCTCCTCAGCATCTTCATAAGCTGTGCAGAATAGAGATGCTGAGGAGGGGGTTTAGGGCCTGACACCGTAGCTGCCGTGGGACGTCACTCACATTTCAGCACATTTGACAGGGACTACATTATCTCACAAACCGCAGCAATGTCGAGCAGAGTGCATGCCAGCAGCCACTGTAAAGTTGATGAGCTGTTAAAGTGACTTATTATGTTTTCAGATGCCTTATCCATTATGTCAGGGGAACAGGATTTCAATTTAACGGCAAATATAACTTAAGCTTAAGAAAGTAAACATGCAAATTGTCGGTGCAACCACACTTGCAATTTACCAGAATTGCACCTTTCTAGTTTATTATTATTATTATTATTATTATTATTATTATTATTATGCAAAGTCCCCAGGATGAGTGAAGAACAACTAATCTTGTCTTCATAATGCTTATAGGAAAATAGCCAATAATCTGCAAGTTCCCTTGCATGATGGTCTATTTTTCAGCGTGCGATACCATCGTATGGACGAAGTACAGTATAAATCAGGCTTAACGCCACAAGTTTTATAAATCCTCTGATGTGTCGATATGATGGGTTCTTCTCTTTGTGTGTCCTCTTTGTGTGTCCAAGTGGCAGCTTCAATTTCACATGTTGAATCAGACATTAAGGAGATGAAAACACAATTGTTTTTGAGATTTCATTTTCTGATAGCATTGTGTGAGGCATGGCTTTCCAATTATTGTACATTCATGTATCTTGCCCTGTCTTGTCGTCAGTCCTGGCTTAAGCCCAAAGCGCTTTGTTGTATTTTTTTAAAGCACATTTTGGGGTCATAACCCTCGATGAGCATCTGAGCCTCAGCAAATGACTTGAGCTTTAGTTGGCTTTATCCTCTTAGTCACAAATCATAATGTCACTCCTTGATTACGTACTTTTATTGCTTGGTAAAAATCCTGCATTGTGTACTTTTCCCTGTGTAATGCATGGGTAGGGTACTACAGGAGGGGAAAAAAAGAAATATAATATAAGAAAATATGGTTTGGCAATTAAAAATACACAATGCTTGCTAACAGAGGTGAATTCGTATTGTAAGATGATGAGAGAATTAAATAAAGTCCTTTAACTAAAAATACATTTTAAGAAATAGTTCTAAACGGTTGATTCAATGGTACAGTCGTGACTCGTGACCCTTGCTTCCCATGCAATGTATGCTATTCTAAATGTTTCATCATCATTAACACACACACACACACACACACACACACACACACACACACACACACACACACACACACACACACACACACACACACACACACACACACACACACACACACACACAGACAGACAGACACGCAGAAACACAGACAGACAGACAGACAGACAGACAGACAGACAGACAGACAGACAGACAGACAGAAAGA
>OOFJ01004615.1:1194-12153 GCA_900323375.1 Benthosema glaciale | reverse complement strand
GTGTGTGCTTGTGTGTGTGTGTGTGTGTGTGAGAGAGAGAGAGAGAGAGAGAGAGAGAGAGAGAGAGAGAGATGCGAAATGGAGATACTGACACTGAAACTGTGTGGAAGTCGGTGGGGCTGTGGGGTGGAGGGGGGACTGGTTGCGTAGTGAAAGTCGATGCGATGGGGCTCCAGGCTGCGGCGGAGCCAATCAGGCAGCGGCCGTGGTGCCTTTGAGAGCGTGCTGCGGCGGAGCCAATCGAATGCTATTTGTTACGGTGCCGTAAAGGTGCGGAACATTTGTGCCGAACGCAATTTGCTGCTTATATATATTAGATGGCCATGATAATAATGCTCTTGGGATTGAGACAGTCACGCATTCCGTCTGAACAACAAACTTCAATCTACAATCACCAATTTATTTGGATACAAGAAAATGTTCAAAGTCAAACTATTATGATATCCAGGGATGTGCAGTGGACTGGACACAAACTATCTGCACACTTTTCTTTTTTTTATACATTTTTCACCCGGTGCCAGTTGCCTAAACTGTGATTCCGGGCACTACTCTCCCTCTGCCAACCTGGGGAGATCCCAGAAGTGAGCTCTTGCTTCCTTCAATGCATGAGGAGTGTGCAGGCCTTATCTTATCACCTGACAACGGGGAGTTTTCCCGGTAGGAATAGGATGTATCGTGTGAAAGGAAGGAACACATTATTCCAACCAGTTCCTTTCCCCTCATTAGGCACCTAGGCAGACCACCAGGGGTAGGTATAGAGACCAGGATTACTGCATGTTTTTTGTGAGGGTTATCTAACATAGGGGACACCGGGAGAACATTAATGAAACTCCACACAGAAACGTAACTACTGACGACACAGAGGAGAGGACAAGGCCGTATATAGCACCCACAGCATCACCGGCGGGATTGGAACCCAGGACCCCTAGCGCTACCGACTGCACCACCTTGCCCCAGATATCTGCAGACTTGAAACCACAAGTGGAACAACATAGCCTGAGGCAAACAATGCAATTAAACCTTTAAAACCGGTTAAACAGTTTGAGCACCACCATACGTTTGAGACGTAAACAAAAACATACAACAATGCAGACAGTGTGGTGGTGCTGTGTAGGAGCAGCAGTACATTTTGTTGTAAAAGCAAAGCATAACTATTAACTATTTTCTGCAGCATTAATGCAATGGATGCAAACGATGCAAGCGCTGGGTGCCGCCATGTTTGTTTATTATTGTCCAGGGGTGCACATGCGTGTTAAAGCACAGGTCGGGCTTTTCCGTCATCGGTGCAGGAAACATACGGACTCGGACGTCTATACTGTTGCGCAATAGTTGCGTTCTCACATTTATCCACTCTGGGACCCGGTCTCAAAAACTAACGTATTCGTTCAGCGTTTGAGACGGCGCAATGTAGATGAAAGGGCGAAACGATAGAAAACTGCTGTGGTTTGCCTGCGTTTCGTATCAATGTAAACAGGGGCAGAGTGTGACTGGATTGCTGGCAACTCTGTGTGTGTGCGCACGCGCACGCACGCACACACAAGTGTGCTTGCGCCTAGGCCCTAGGTACACTACACAATCCGAAAGACCTGCCAATCAATTAACCGTGATTGGACTCACCAGATTGCACTCCTCCATCCCACTGAGGAGAAAAATGGATGACAGACAGAGAAGGTGGGGGAAGAGGTTTACTTTTTATAGTAGGATAATCTTCCCGATATGTGTTTCTTTAATAAGAAACCTTTTGACCAAACATTTGGTCAAAATGTAACTACAGCTCGTGAACTTATTGATTTCTGAATTGAGTGTTAAATTGCGACGAAGTAACTGGTGAGGCTTGAGACATTTCCTTGTGTGATGAGACTGCAATGAGAGCAAACAATTCCCATACTCCGCCTTCCATAGTCTTTTGTTGCTAATATTTGTTGCCATTCACTACAATGCAACTAGAACACTAATTAAAATTCCTTGCAATGCATAGATTAGTTGAAATAGTACACAGTGCTCTAACATTCAATAAATAGATACCAATATGCAAATGCATGCATAAACACACCCATACATACAATAACGACAATTTGTAGGCCAAATATCTAACAGATGTTTGGATAGCAAAGTAGTCCAAAAGATTGGCACGCTCAACTCACAAGACTTAGATTAATTACGGATGCATATTCTTAAATGGATAATAAAAAAGGCAACATCCGCTCTCACGATATAAATTTACATTCTTTTAATGCAGCAGTAAAAAAAAAACATGTTTGTTTCACTGCTGCTATGTATTAAAAGGATGTACATATATTTCCTCACTGCAGAGTGCAGATGTTCCCTTTTTGTCAGGTGAAACCTGGCCATAGTTTATCCTCAAACCAGAGACCAGATGGACCAGATCGACTATTCCCATCGTCTAAACGGTCGCCTGATTGCTGATTGGCTAGCACATGTCACAAGCCGACCTCTCAGCCATGGGATCAGTAGCAAATGCAGCTTGTACTCGCTTGGGGGTGGGCGCGAGGCACGTTACTAATAAAACAATAATCATACGGGGGGTGAATACGACACCGGAGACAGCGATTATTTCACCTGACACAAGTTTCAGTCTTCCATTGTACATTGCCATGGCAGTAATATGGCATGCTGGCAAAAGGCTTCAGTCACCAGTGTAACACTTAACTGCTTCTGCGAGACTACAATGATATCTAATCACTAGGGAAGGATTGGGGAAGTTGGGGCGACAGTGGTTGTCCACTTAGTGTATCAGCGCTGACACCGGAACTTCCAGATTTTTGGCCTACTGACCTATGAAATGACTATTTCCATTTGTGATTACCCCATCTCATAGCTGTTGCTTGTGTAACTACCCCTGCCCCCCTCGCATTTTTCAATGTCCAGTACACATGGACAACAATAACATTCTACATAACCAAAGTGAAAATAAGCAATATAAATCTTATGCTTGTTTCCATTAACACTTGATTAAACTCCACTCGAGGGTTACACAAAATCAACACCTGTCTTCATGTTTCTTTCCACAGCATAATTTGTCCTCTCCAAAATGGCTTCTCATCGCGACGCCTGCAGGGTTTCCAAGCAACTGTGATATCAAGTAAATAAACAGCATCCCAGATGTTGCTGTCCAGCAGACAAAGACAAAGGCAGTAAGGCACGGCAGAGACGAGTCACTAGACTCACTCACCATGAGTTCAAAAGGACGAGAAAGACCCTTAGTCTAGAGAATGAACTCATCCCCAAGTGAATCCCCAAGTGAATTCTTAACTCACGTAATTAACCACTTTCTACCTGGCTTCCTTGTTTTCATTATAGGTGAAGATTTCCACAAAATTAATGTTCAGAAATGTACACAAATAGAGAAAATGGCTAATCTCCAAGCTGTCAACGCCACATTGCCTTGTGAACTTGTAGATGGACTATTTCCGCTGAATGACACCATGTATGACAAAGCATGAATGGGTCTTACGGTAAGTAGTTAACTATAACTGTTTGAATGTGTCCATATACGCCACCACTGTACAGTTCTTAAAAGACATAGGTTTTACGCATTGCTAACCAGAATTGGGATTCTTAGGTAGTGTGTATTTTCTGTCAAATTATGAACTGTCGAAATCATAGCAGCAATAATTACAAGAGGGATTACACAATGGTAGTACATTCTTGGTACCTGGTAGTGGTATCTAGTACTGGATGAGAGAGATCCCCCTCAGAGTTTAGGGAGTCACTCTTACGCATGCGCTGTAAAGCACCGATCGCTAATATTCATTTTGTGTATTCATCAGCGATTCAGTCCTGGTACTGTGTAAGACTTTATTCTAAACCTTTCCCCCCCCCAAGAGAATTCCTTCCACTGACACATCTAATAGTTGTTTTCTTTTTTTATGATGAAGAAAAAAAGATTACACACAACTACACAAGCACTCATGGGAAATGCACATAATTCAATTAGGGCCGTCAGGCCCTCTCAGCCCAAACTAAATAATATGAGGTTTCCTTTTTATTTTTTCTGTCCTTCTATCCAAGTGAAGAATATTCAAGTAATGGGCCGGGCCACGATCCAAGGGGTACTCTAATAAAAAAGCATTTTCTCCAATCAGGACAAGTGGAGAAAAGGCAGATTGTACTGGATGTTGAATGAAAAGAGAGAACAACAAACCGAAAACCGAGGCCCTCCAAAGATAAACACTCAAAGCTCTTGAGGGAGCGGGAAGGGCTGGTGAGTGTGCATGTCAGCGTGTGGAGTGTGTGCACGTGCACATGCGACTGTACTGTATGTGTATGCACCTATGAGGGGTGAGTGCACCCGTGTGCGGGATAGAAAGGGGGGCGGTGCCCCCCTAAAACATTTCTAAAATAGCAACCGCAAACCAGACAGAATGTAAATCTGCACTTTGAAAAGGACTGAAGAAAAGAGCTTTGAGGGAAATAGAAAAACAGGTATTCATTTCAGCCCATTTACAGTTCCAGAAGCAGAGAAATTGGTCAGAGCACTGCAGCTCATTGAAATATGACTCCAGGTTTTATTTTCTTGAGTAATGAATCACAGGTTTTTCCAACGACCAGAGCTCAATTATATTAGAGCTCCTGAAAGCTTCATCATGCCCAGGATGAAGGAATTCAATGTGTAAGCAAAAGTCGAATAGAGCTGTTTAATTGTATCAGCATGTTTCAGTAAGAACCTGGACAAAAGGAAAGGGGAGGGGCTAATCTACAAGTGTAAATCCAGCGAATGCAACTGAATTCGACATGGAAATTGACCAAAGATTAGAGTGGCACACGACTGACAAAAATCCACATAACTTTTCTTTTCTGCATGTTAGCACAGTATACTGAAATAGATATGGGTACAGTATGAATAAAAATAAAGCTTTTCCCCACAAAGCAACTGGATTTGTAGGCCAGAGCAGAGACTCTGTCCAGAACAAGAATATATTGTTGGAACAGTTCTCCTCTATAAAAATAAGCACAGAATCTGTAGACCCACGGCAAAATTTGCAATCAAAATTCCACTGGTGGCTCCATAGCCTACTGTGCTGGACTTTGTCTTGATACACATGATCGTCTTGTTTCAACAGGCAGGTGTTTGCTAAACTAAATGATGTAATAAATTAACACAGAGAAGATCCAGCCAAATACATTTAGCTCAAACATTTCACAGAGCCGTACATCTTAACTCCATTTATAACTCAACACAATAAATGCTGCTTCCATTAACTGGCAACAAGGTAGCCAATGGTTCTTACATTTAGCTCACAACGTAAGGCACCGAAAGATGTACGACAGGTTGGCAGTAGTCTAATGAATAGCCCACCCACCCCATAAAATAGCAATTACCAAAGTATGGTCGAATTTAGGGTAGCTAAATAACAAGAAAATATTTAGTGTTGCATGAATTCCATCACCATAATGTTGACAAAAGCGTTAATGTAACAACTTTTGAAAATGTCTAATAACGCAAACAATAAACATTAACAATGCAGGCAAGGCCTCCTCTGGTGGTGGTTCTATGCACGAAAGGCATAGGTCAAAGCCAGCAGTTAAATTGGCATGTTGTGTGTGTGTGTGTGCTGCTCTTAGCAGCCCCATTGAAATACCATTGTACACATCTGCTCCACTCATTTTTACAATCGCTAGAAGATGCATATCACAGTGACTGCCTGCATGACTGCTTGACCTAAATTTACCGTTTGATGACCCCGGTTAGTGGTGGGTAGGGTGGGGAAAACAGCCTGTTGCAATTCAGGAAATTGTAGTAGTTGGTAATCATTTTCCTTTAGTATGTTTGCAATGTAATTGTGCTGCCCTAAATTCACCGACACTGTTGTTATGTGCGATTTCTTGCCACGTTGCCATTGTTAGGGGAATCAAGCATTCCTCACAGTTAATATTTAGACGGTATGCTCAACAATTTTCCGTCTGCTAATAACAAGTCTTGTTGGGTTAGTGGTACTGGTAGACTCTTGGGTCAGGATAGGCCAAGGATGAAGGGAAACTCCAACTGCTACAGAGTGGATCTGCTGGATGTCTGAACAACAGAGCAGTGTTCTACCACAGCATAGGGAGTGAGAGAGGGGGAGAAGAAGGAGAAGGAGAGAGAGAAAGCCTGCAGCACATTCCCCACAAGACACTCACTTCCTGTCTGAGGGTCTTACTCAGCACCCAAGAGGAAGAGGAGGAAAAAGGAGGTTGGGGCCCTCACACACGCTCTCACACACCCTTTCATCAGATGGGCATGCAGCAGATACTGAGGTAATGTGCTGTTTTTATCTGAGTGTTGCACGCACGGGTGTCATTTGGGGTCCCGTGGGATGGCAATTGCCACCCCCTAGCGTTCGCATTTAACCTCAAATTAAATGTATTTAATGCATGACTTAACTGTCAACTTTTGCAGATTTATCAGATTTTAGATAAACACTGCCACTAAGTGCATCTCAATCCACGCCCATCCTTCTACATTTGACATTGATGTGACGCGCAAATTACAGACATGTGTTCCTATTTTGGGCATGTTATTGTAGTCGAACAACGAACATTTTAAAAAAGGAAAAAACTCCCACACAGTCTTCAAAAGCAGTTAAAATTCGATGTTTCAGTCTGTGAGACCGTCATCAGGCTATTGCTGGTTTGGTCTTCTCCTATGTACCTGTCACAAATAGGTGTGCAAGAGACTTGCTTCTTATTGAAAAATTAACATAAAAAAAAAAGAAACAGTGAATATAGCAGATATAAGCTCACAACACCTTGCGACGCATTGTGAGCTTGTAGATCGGCTGTTGTACTATTTTTACCTGAAATAGGGAAATAAGTGGTAATGTTTTTGCCAACCTCTACGTTTTGTCTTTTCCCTTTCTGAAATTAGTGCAAGATTATTTTGAAACACTGTCATTGTCAAACATTTAAAAAAAAAATCTCACAAATAAGGTAATATTTTGTTGGAATTGTTGGTCTCCAAATCAAATTGTGGGTGTGAAAATAGCACAAATCCTAAGCAAAACAAGCTCCCTACACTGAAATAATATGGTGGCACCTCCTTAATGTGCAACCATGTCTCTGCTTTGTTACCCCATCATTTTTCTCACCATTGGGCATGTTTTATCTCTGCTTATGCTCAGCAACATTTATTTATGCCACAATACCTGGGGCAAGTGAAAAAAATCACACCTGTGTGAAGTGAGTGGTGCAACTGTACCAAGTGGAGGTCCCGTGGTGTCTCACAACATCCAGCCCCCCAGGAACACACCCAGGGGAGCAGCCAGATTCCGGCAAGCCGCCCTGCATCCGAAACCGTCAATAAATGACAGAGTTACCGGGTGGGGGTCCCCGGGGAGTCCCCAGGTGGTCCCCGGAACATCCAGACCCCCAGGAATGCGGTCGGGGGGCCGGCCCGGTTGCGGCGTGCCTTCCCACGTCCGAAACAGTCGAGAAATGACCGAGTTACTGACGGACGGACACGGAGACATACTGTACATACACATATTGCACCACTCAAAAATGACACAAGAATAATAATCTATAATGATTCACTCACAACCAGTAGCAAGCTATCATGCGAGGAGAGGATCACCATAATCATTTCCAATTAAAGTGTGCACCTGTATGTCTGTATGAGCAGCACACTGCAGAGATGACAATTGGTTTGACCTAGTTTACAGCACCATCAGTTTAGTCCAAAGATGTTGATTCAATGGACATGTGTCCTGCTTTCAGACTTCTGAATTACCAGCCAGTGTATTAAACACATCTATCTGTTTTGGTTTAGCTTGTGAGAGCTTCTACATTACTACATAAACGTCACTCCGCTGATAGTATCATGGACCACATGCACTTAATCTGCATCGTTATGCCCAAACCGCACCAATGCAAATCCTTGCAACTCCTTTCAACCAAACACTTTAAGGATATGTCACACCAATGCAACTCCTTGCAACTGCCATTGGGGATATCGTAACTTTTAATGCAACTACACCATTTGGTTGCAAGGAGTTGCTTGGCGAATCATTGGTGCTGTTTCGGGCCTTAGTCCAAAATAAATTCTGCACGGTTAAGGATATTGGTATAGCATTGTCTATTTGACTGAAAACACTGGCACTATATTGAAAATGCAACAATGAACAACCTAAATAACACCTCTGTGAAAGTTTCTTTTTGCCAGCTGCCTTGTGGAACTAGTTTTTTTCTGGTACCGTACAAAGCTAGCCAATAATGGTCTGTGGTATTGAAACAGGAAAATAAATCACTTCAATGAAAAACGAAAGAAAAAAAGAAAAAAATGATTCACTTAAACTAATTGTAGGTTATTGCAGCAGTTAGTCAGCAAACATATTGTTGGAATATACTGTATACTCACACAGGCCCACCAGGAGGCTACACACTGTTAACTCTCAAAATGTATTCTGTGAACAGGCCAGGGACACCTTTGACCAAAGGTTTAGCCACTCCAAATCAACCCTAAAATACGTAATGTGTGCTTAAAATCCATGGAAACGGCACACAGGCAGGCGCACGCGCACGTGCGCTTTAGATAACAACTATAGCAGAAAATGTTACTATTTTCCCACATCAGCCTCAATCTCTTAACTTCATAATGGATGTTAAAGGGAATGGGAGTTATTTTACTGTGCAGTGTGGTGTACACATAAAACTCTTTCAGGCTTTCTTGCATGAGCCAAGGTCTCCAAGCTGTAGAATTAAGAATTCTATTCTACTGTGCCAACAGTACAACAGTAAACCTAGCACAATGTCAGGACTGCACAATTTTGTTGTCACCTTATAAACATTGATCTAAGCTTAGAAGCCTTGATTTCACTTGTGAATACTAGTGACTGTAGAGGCATCTTTCCTAATCAAATAATTTTGATTTCATCATTTCCATTCTCCTATGATGCAAACAATGTCATATAACTGGGAGGGAAATCATGTCTGATCCAAACAAGATTTTGAGTGGGACTTCCTTCTGATGCGGTGAAGTACTAAAGAGTCACACATGACATCTATTATAGTCACCATTTGCGTATTGTAAACTTTACAGCTCATGTTCTCTCCGATCTCTATAATCCCAACAAGTAAAATAAAAAGAAAAACACAGTTCAAACTTTTGTAGGAAAGAGCAAAGGTTTTCGCCAAAAGCAGACTCAATATATCACAACTAATACAGCCATAGCCTTCACAAGCTGTACAAGCAGATATATTCACTTGCAGGATTAATTTTCTTTAGTCGACTCGAGACATTTTCCATCTTTCACATGGAATCCTCTGATCTGTGATTCATATTCATATGAGAAAGCGAGTGTGCACAGCAAATCAGACAAGAGCTCATCTGTCACCTTGCCTTAAATGCCTCATCACAGTTTCCTGGATAGTTTGCTTAAATAATGGGTCTTATAAAAGGTAGCTATGAAAGATATTTCAACAAAGCCAGGGCTTTTATGACTTTCCAATTACATTATTCATAATGTTTATGTCTGCATTTGCAAAAAGTTACAGTTTATTCTGGAGTTTCACCTGAAAGTGAGCTCTACTGCATGCATGCATACATACATAGTACCACCTGAAAACAGGGGAAAGGGAGGACAGCCATTGTTGTTTTTGAAGTGATTTCAACATCACCACCCCTTGGCCTTTTATCAGAGGTCAAGGTTACTCAATTTTCCAAGGCAGAGGGCCAGCGATACAGTCACAGACAATAAAATATAAAATACAAATATACTGAAGTTCCCACACAATGATTTCACTATGGACTTGCACACATTGGCTTTCAGGACATGACGTCCCACATCCAAATCCATGTCTTATCCAGTAAAAACACAGCCAGATGTTGCAGCAATGACTTGATGTCAGCCAATAAGAACATTGTGCATGAATCATAGCCACCAATGAAATGTGTGTGTACTGGGGTTCAACAGTTAATTGAACTAATTGATTTAATCAATTATATGAAATTATAATTTAAATAATGGCAATCGTAATTGCCAATCATACATATATATATATAAACATACACACACACACACACACACACACACACACACATATATATATATATAAATACAAATGTAAAATTGCACAAATGTAAGCTCAACACATCACAAAGCAATGTGTTGAGGTTGTTATCACTATTTTAAGTATAAAATAGGGTTTAAAATCAATCTGTTTGATTTAGAAATAAATTATAATAAAATGTATTTAAAAATAATCGATTCAAAATGTTCTGTGTCAAATTGTTGATGTATTTAAAATATATATATATATATTTGATTAATCGGCAGAGAATAATCGATAGTTGCAACCCAGCGAGAGAACGGCTACAAGTCATCACCGGGGTCAAACTGGATTCAATATCCAAGGTTGAATAGAATTTAAACTGTGGCACCATGGCTAAGTTTGGGTAATCGACGTGAATTCAAAGTGAGAAAAATGTACACATGCTAGGACCACACTTGAGTTGCTGTTTCTAGGAACTTATAAAAGCTGAAAGGGATGCAATCAGACACATTCTGGAACCTTTCAGAACACTGAGGGTCAAGGGTGGAAGCTGTTTCATGGTTGAGATTATGCGTTCTCTCACCCTGAACCTAGGACTGACCAGAAAGGCCAGGTGTCAGGAGAACACGGCAGCAACTTCTGCTCCACACTCCAGTTGAAATGTCAACATGAACAACGTCAGCCATGAGCTCATAAAGCCACCATCAGGAAACAAGATGTTTAAGAGACGGAAGACGAAACTAAACAAACTGTTGCTCAAACCAACCCAAAAAAAAGTGCTGCATTTTGGATAGGAAATATAAATGAGCATGCCACACACATCTACCACACACACACACACACACACACACACACACACACACACACACACACACACACACACACACACACACACACACACACACACACACACACACTTGAAAATAGTAATAGAAGCGGATTAAATGAGTCATGCAGACAGCATTCTCT
>OOFJ01004614.1:9601-22325 GCA_900323375.1 Benthosema glaciale | reverse complement strand
ACACCCACACACGCACACACACACACACACACACACACACACACACACACACACACACACACACACACACACACACACACACACACACACACACACTCACACACACACACACACACACACACACACACTTGGTAATAGTATATTAACTTAGTATAGATATGCATCTCTATGTTTGCTACCAAAATGTTTGACCCATACTGTATGTGCCACCATTCCTCTATAGTGGGCTGACACAGCCATTCATCCTGTATGACTAACACAACCCTTACTACTGATTTTGATTGGTGGGAGGATGGCTGAGTAATGTAATGGCTATGCTGAATAACCTGCATGACAGCTGGGAACAAATCCAAAATCAAAAGCCTCATACTACCCTACAGCTTTGCACATTTTACATTGTTATTTAAGTAAGATTTCTCCCCAGTGCTTTGTTGTGGTCTTTGCTCCTGCCAACCCACTGTTGGCACGGGGGAAAATAGACTACCATGTGCTGTCTCACCGAGTCATCAGCCACTTCATGTCACCACTATACACGAATATGGTTCTCTAGTGCTGTAGCCTCAGTATAAAAAAAACATACAGTAGGCTGGTGAACCAAGTAACAGGCAGCCGGCGTCCGTTTCCAGAGCTAGTTTGATCTGCCCCTCTATGCCAAGAAAAGCTCAGTTACTTTCAGGCAAACTAGTGCAGAGATAAGTGTACATGATCATTCACTAGCTTCACAAACAACGCCAATTATGTTTATCAGAGCAGCTGGCCAAGCCGGGGACACTACTGGCGGGAACTGAACCAGTCTCCACTCTCCACTGTGTGGTGTGGGTGTTTTAATTACCTCTATACCCGGCCAGTCATCACATCCCCAGTTTGATGTTCATTTTAAAAGATGGCACACACACACACACACCTCTTTGGTCTTGGTCATCCTGCCATCCTTCTCCAGACCACAGATCTGTCTCTGCAATCGTAGGTTGGTCTCCTGGAGTTGACCAATCTTCTCAATGAGTTGGCAGATGTGCTCCAGGTAGCCCAGACCTGAGCCCAGAGGGTTGGAGCCAGCCTGACGTACCTGGAGGATCAACAGAAATAATGTTCATCAAAAGCAACCGAAGTCTATACAGGCCATGACCCCTGGGCCCGAAATAATTATATTTTAATTGGGGAAGTTTTAGTTTGTCAACAGACAGATTTCTCACCAAGGAATTTTTTTTTTCACAAAATAAATTAGACTGAAAGATCACATTGATTGTCCTAGGTAGAAGTCTAAATGAGTCTTGTTGTTCAATAATGTTACATTTTATTATGTATTTGTAAAATAGTGTGGCTTTAAATAAATTATTATCTGATTAACATTATGTTGACTGGTTTAAATGCTCTTGAATACTGTATTCATTGGATTGCCTGTAAGCGAAGAGATCACTGGTGGGTAATTTAATCCTTTTTACAAGGAAACATGCAGGTAGCTTGAGTAAGACTGGTGACAGTTTAATGGTACTGTAAATCCACTATGCTGTGGGTATTATAGCAATGTCTCTCCCATAATCCCTAATCCTCAAACTGTCTTGGACATGGACATGTCATTTTCTGATGGACAAATAAACCAATTTGGTACTCAGAATGTTCAGAGTAGGCCCTGACCGCTGGCATAGCGTTCCAGGCCCCTAGTCTACAATGTAGCCTAAAGAATACCAGTGAGGTATATTTTCTACCATTGTACACTGTACAGTACATACTGAGACTTAAACGGGAGCGCACAGACGGAGAAAGTTGTGACACAGCAGACAGCAGTGGAGATGTTCCTCAAGATGGTTTATTCACAGAGTACAGCAACACCGAAAATATATCCAGGGTCCAACTTCATCGGTCCAACTTCATCGCCAGTATTAGACAGGGCCAAAGTATTTTGGTCAGAAAAAAATAAAGTCCGCAACAAGGAATAATTCCTGAAGAAGATCCCAGTGATCGAAACGTTGAATCAATAAACCAGAGGAGTTGAGTTTTTCATTAACCAGTGTTGCAGACTTTATTTATTTCTGTTGTACTGCCTTTTGTCCAGCACCTGGGCTAGAGTGGATGTGCATTCTCTAAAAACTTTGTCAAAGTATTTTGGTCCCCATCCCAAAAGGTTGAGAACTCCTGATTTACACGAATAATACAGACCTGTAAGGGTCCATTTGGTCCTAAATATCGACCATTTAGCTGGCGAAACCCCTCAAAGACCCCTGGGGATCTGTACAATGGACTACAAATCTAAAAGCATGAGCTTGCAAATCTCCTTTTTTCCCACATAGGCTCTCTGTACTTCTGAGTTGGCACTTTACTAGGTGTGCTCTTTTTTCCCTCTACACCAAATGTCTGGTGAAAATATAATATCTTCAAGCTCACATCGTGAGCAGCATCAAGCATTCATTTGTGAGCTTGTTCCCAGGGACGCTAGGGCTCAAGTGGTTAAAGTGCTCATTTAGCTACTTGGGATAGTAGGATGAAAGTGGTTGTACTCCGCCATACGACAAAGTATAAATCAGGCTTTAGTCTGTTCTTACTGGGATGATGTATGGCTTTTAAAAACAGTTATACACAGTTATATGTGAAGCGCATTATGTTTAAGCCAGTTTTACCAACCTGATGCATTCCAATGTCTCTCTTGTCTGTCTCCCTTCATGCTAACATTGACCAGAGGGTTGAAGAATGAAAGCAATTAACCTCATCCTGACTTCATTACATAATCGTGACATGCCAGCATCAATTATGTATAGTTTCACTTGTGGTCTTTCTGATTAATTGTCGGGGAGTATGTTTTCCATGTTCCCATGGTAGAAATTGAGATATTTTACACAAACAATGTCATAGGATCTATGGGTAGCTTCACTTACAGGATAACATATGCTATGTTGCCATTGAGAGGAATGTTATTGCAGTCAGGTTAGATTTAGAAAAGATAGTCTGCAATATCTTCTTGGAAAGACTTGGTTATGTGGCCCATGATAAATCAACAAGGTAAAGGAAAAGTTTAAAGTGTCTTTATGGGAGGGCAGGCAGTGAAGTCACATTCTGTTTAATGTCAAAATGTGTTACTGAGAAATAATTGAAGGTTTTTCTTCATGAATTTATTTTCTCTGGGGTGTAGTGGTGTCACTGGCGCCACGTGTCATGGCTTGCCCGGAAGGCGCAGATGTTCACTTTTTTTTTTTCTTTTTTTTTTTAGAAATACAAAAAAGGAAATTTTGAGAAAATATTTACACAATCATCAACATTCCAAAAAGTGTCCCAACAAAAGCAGGATGTGTGAGCTCAAGTCGGGGTCTTGCACCCTCCTTCCCCCCTTCCAGCAGCCCTTTCCCGTGCCACTGGCTGTGTGAATCTCCAGTGAGGGAGCTGGCACTCTGGTGGACAAACAATAGGACAGCAGCCATAACAGCATGGCGGTCTGACATCACTCATTTCCTCTGACGGAGAAAGAAGATCACACATCACACGCTTGACCGGGATCCATTTCCCACCCTGACATTTTTATCGCCTCTTATCTTTCTATCACGCAGCGATTTCTGTATTTGATATTACACTCACTGTAAGCCTGAGAGTGCTAATTTAACTCAGAGACGGTACAAATGTTACGTTTAAGTTACAAATGAAAGGATAAATGAACACTGAGGAGTTTATTGTTTATTTTTTCCAGTTTCATTGGAGCTTGTGACAAATGTTGCTCCCATTTGCATTGTCTCATGGACATACAGTAGATCTAACCACTTAAATCTATTCTATTCTATAAAATGGACCCGAGTTGCAACTGTACATGATACGCTCTCTTTTTTCACTCTAAGGCTAATTAGAAATGGGCATTTATGGCCTGGAATAATTCTGTTGAAATTCGTAGTTTAGGAATAAAAGTGTGCCCCCCAATTGAGGATCAAACAGGTGGACAGCCAAAGCACCATAAACAGTAGGCTAATGTAGTTTATGGCAGCAAAATTGTGGGCAGCAAAATTGTGATAAACAGGGGTATTCCGCCTTCCAGGAGATTACACACTGTTTTTCGGTTGTAGTTACTCACGAGAGGCCACTGGCCGTTAGTTATTAGTGGCCTTCCTGGCAGAGATGGTGATGGTGATTGGGTGGGGTGGGCCGATCTTATCAGTTCATCCACGGCCCCTTAGAGACCCGTCTGCACGATGACAGGGCCAGAGTGTGGAAGAGAACCTGGGGGTCCGGGAATGCCCCCTTTTTGCGTGCAGAAAGCTATTTTGAATGATGAAAAAAAAAACTAACATCCACACGCCCTGTTCCCTTCCTCTGAATTTCCGCTGTCACTGTGAGTGAAAGGACAACAATGTGTTAAACGTGGGAATGACCAGGGTGACGAGGAAGTGGGTGCCTCTGAGTCCTACACTTAGTACTTACACAGTCTTCTTCAAGCATTCTTCTTTGTCACTGTTATTATAACCACTTGGAATGCGATATTGTAAAAGAGAGATGTTTTTCAATGAGCGAGCTATAAAGATTTATTTCGTGAGAATGCTTTTTCTTTCTTCTTCCAGCAACTGGGGGTAAATCAAAAACAGTTGCGAATTCCTTTGCTGTGTCGCCATGGTTTTCTCTTTTAATTTATTCTCCATCATATCAAATAAATATAAGAATGATAAGGCGAATGATAGCCAAAATCACTATGGAAAAAACCCGGGCTACTTTGGCCATTGCTTCTAGATGTTTCCAGCACCTCCTGCATCCAAAATACTTTCCTAAACATGACAGTGTTGGAAAGGAATGAAGCACCAGATGTGGGGTGCGCACAGAGATAGAGAGAAAGGTACGTGCAGTACTCGTACACACGTTCCCCCTAGCCAGGCTCTGTTTTTATTTATTTTCTACAATCTGGCGAGTGAAGATAGAGTGCTTGCACTCGCTTTCTCCACAGTCGATCTTTGAAAGCAACCAATCTGGAGCACACACACTACATGCACAGGTGTGCTTTTTTGTGATGATTTGTTTTCTTTCTGCTTTGACGGAAAGAGAGTTATCTACTGATTTATTTGAGGGAAGCGTGAAACAACGTAGAAGCACATTCAGTTACCCATGTAACATTCAGTTACACATTCAGTAATAACAGTATTTCAATGAATATTAGACCATATGGGTGCCTACTATGAAGGTCAAATTGCGAATGCGCATCCATTGTATAACACAGTTGCACCACTACGAGTGCAAGGAGTGAATCCCATCATGAGGCCTGCACACCAGCGCTGGGCATGTTCATAATGTTACTGCTGAGGAATTCAAAACAAGTTACAATCACAATTTCAAAAGAATATCCAGGCTTTGTGTTTTAATTGGACCATATTTCACACTGCACTGATGAGGGAAGTATGCTTTGAATGCCCGGTGGTTTCCCAAATGCGGATACAGACACTGCAGATCACATGGAGGGCTAAACAAGTCCATATGATCTGCGCTTTTTTCCTGACGTTAGAAATACATCTGCTATGTGCCGTACAGCTCCATTTCTGAGCCATCATCGTATTTTATGCGGTCAGGCTGTGTTTTGTTGTTAAGGCAACATATTTTGTTTGACAGGCAACTAGTAACTGCCAAAGCAGGGTCACTACTGTACTGTGTGTTCATCTTGCTCATAAAAACTGTAGAGAAATATGGAAAGAAAAAAAAAATATGGAATGAAGTGAAGGGGAAAAGCCCTTGATGTTCGCTTAAAAAAAAGTTCCTTCTTCCTTGGACCACTGAGATTCATTTTAGCAGGCGAAGGAATTACATTATTAGCTGTGGTGACAAGTGACTATAACGGACGGCTACCTGCCTGTCAGCAATGTACCCCTAAAGACGGCTGAGGTGGGCCCCCTAAAAAAACGCCACCGCTCGCAGTTCCCTCACAGAGGCCCCAGACATCTATAAAAGGGCCTTTATCTGGGTAAATATGTGAGTAATTTGAGCTATTTGACACCTGTTTGATGCGTCTAGGTAGGCCGCCAAGATTTGGGCTTGGAGAGCAGGCAGGGCGCAGATGAGAGAGGGGCCGCTGGTCGGCGACAATATCGCCACAGCAATCTTCACAGTCACTCAGCACAGATGAACAGGTGCTGCATGACATGCGGGTGCAGGGGAAAGCGACCTCGCACTGTAACGCATGCCCTCTCCACCTTTCCTCCTCTGCCCACATGTAGCAGATTCTCGTGTTTTGGTTCACTCGATCCGTCGGCAAGGATGAAAGCCGTGTCTTCGGTGGGGTCTCTTTGAACACAACGTTGTTGTGAAAGGTCTTCAAGGGGAGAGATGGAGAGGATGTGTTGAGATATCTGGATATCTGCTTTGAAGTACAGTAGGGCTAGGTTAGGGAATTTAACCCCCTTCTTATTCAATGACATGGTACCGAAGGGAAGTGTACATTATGGTACAACTATCAAGCTCTCTCTTTCTTTGTCAAACTTTTAAAAAAATGTCATTGTTTAGGATATGATCAAACTCATGTAATTTCATTATCAGTGCTCTGAGAAATCGCTGAAAGGTCAAAACGCATCAAAGTCATCACAAGAAGAACGCCACTTTCTACTCAACAACGAAAAGGTTAATTTTGGGTTAAAAGGAAATTAATCATCTATACAAAAAGGTCAACTGAAAAAAACAAAAACAATCTGGGGGTGTGGAGGGCGCAGCCAGTTAGAACCATGTGCTTCTTGTGTGTCCTGACGTCCTGACATCTCTCTACAGTACACTCTCCTATCTTAAGTAATATAAAGCATACATACATATGCCAAAACAAATTCTACTTTGTTCCAGTTCCAAATAATGTAGTTATATTTTGAGAATGAGATTGATGCATTAAAGGAGGACAAGCCTTTTGTTAGGATGATTCCCATCATAAAAAGCTGATGAATCCCACCGCAGTCTAAAACAGCAGGTGAAGACCAAATTCATATGCTAACAGGTCTCTGTAGCGAAAGACCTAGCCGAGGCGTGAGGGTGATGCTTTCAGGACATCAAACAGGTGATTATGACAACCCGTACAGCTGTCAGGTGCACCTCTCTTAGAACCCACTGTTTCTTTTTCCAGTTCAGACATGAAGAAGCCAGATGTCTATATTTTCCCCCCATGAGATGAATGAAAATCACAGGTCTTTTACTATCAAGCTTTCATTAGGGAACATGCTGCTACTGCCGGTATGAATGAGTGCAGTCGCTTTATTGTCATGCCCTTTGGGAACAAGCAGCAGGTCTGAGCATGATAATATAACTCGGCTCAAATTAAGCCACAGTATATACTATTTATAATATATACATCGTTCGACAGTGTCCCGCAAAAGAGAATTTTGGAAAATCCAGGAAAAACGTTTCAAATTTTTAAGATTTCCCGCTAATAATGACAAGCCCAAAATAGGGACGCCTGGTTTACAGTACTGGTTTAAAACATTTTGTTCTGAGGTGGCAATACTGAAGAAAATATCCAATGATTTCAGGCTCTTTGCTCGTGATCATACCCTGAAATAGACTGCGGGGAAATACATCGACTCCCATAATCTTATTTAGCTAGCGATGAGATAATTAGCTGGCGACAGAAGCTGGGAAGAGTTGGTAATTAGAGATAATGACAGAGGTCCCAAAAATATCTCTGCTGTTCAACCAAAAGGGCTTTCCTCAAGTCAAGTCCCTGCCACTTTGTAGGAAATCCGAATAGCCCTATCCAATTGCCCTTGGGCAACAACATTGTAAGTAAGCACTGTGATACAATAACACTGTGACGTCCTGTGTGACGGCGTGGAGCAATTAGCAATAGTTTATAAGCGGTTTAAATGTCTTTGTATCCATTTGAAGATCTCCATCATGATCTGTGAATTATCACTTTGAAGTATCTGATTTATCACTTACCATTTATGGTAAGTGAGATCAAATAAAAAATAAATAAATAAATATAAACAATTCACAGTACAAAAGAACCACATCAGTGATTTAAGCAGACTGAAAGTTTTAGAAGTCCCTCCAAACGGGCCCTAATTTCTTTTATGGGCTCTTACATAAGTGTGCAAATAAGACATGGGAACTTGGGAAGCGTCTGCATATTTTTGCAAGCGAGCATTTTGAGTAAACAAACATGTTAAGGCGAACTGTTCTCACCTCACTGATTCTGCAGCATTCCTCCATGTACTCCTCCAGGCTGTCACTGGTGGTGCTTTTTCTCAGGGGCTGCTCCTCAAAGCCAGCTCCCGTGGAGTCATCAGAGGCCCCCACTGAGCATCGGCTGCTAGGCCTGCTGTGCTCCGAGCAAGCCCTTTCAGTCACAGAATTATTATTTTCCTCAACCCGTTCCGAGTTCTCTACATTTGTTTCAGTGGTGTCTCCCAAAGCTCTGTACTGGGCCTCGCCCTCGGTTATGTGCAGTTCTACCCTCTGAGGGGAGCAGGGTTCCACTGCCTTGACAAGTGCACCGTCCTGAGAGTCCGACGTCGTACATGGAGGACTGTCATTCGAGTTCCCCGTCTCTGCGGTGTCAGAGTCCTGTTGGTGTGTGTGCAGTGTGTCGGGTGTCATGCGACCAGTGTTCAAGTGGCAGGAGTCGCAGGAGGACTCTCGACTGTGAACCACGAAGCTCTGCTCGGAGCCCGTTGGCGTCGACGGAGAGTTAGCTCCACTGGGTAGTTCCACCCCAGAGTCCTCCGACTCAAACTTGTACAGCCGGGGCAGCTGGGAGTCCGAGAACATGGCTGCCAGGTAGTCCGTGCTGGTTTCCATCAAAGGCTGTCCGGGAATGTTGTCGAGGTGGGAATTCACCTCGGAAGCCTTGGCGGGTTCTGAGATGTCCTGCTCACAGGCCGACACGGTGGAGATCGTGGACACAGAGTCATCCGACATCAGGAGCTTCTCGTGAACGTTGTTGAAGAGTTTCATTTTGGTAAGCACGACCTCACTGTCCAGCACCATGTCCCCTTTCCCTGTGAATGGCAGAGAAAGAAAACATAAATGTACTTACAGTTACATGTACACCCTACTGCATAAATTAATACATGGGTTGTCAGTTTCGACTGACAACCCGTATTTCAGTATCTCAAGTTTCCTTTAATTATCCACAATGAAATGAAAGACCTGTGTTTGAGCCAAAATTAATGTGTTGCAAAAGCACGACCGTTGTAATTTTGCCATTTCACAGAATCTTCCCATGGCATTCAATATCAGTATCACTGTCATTAAGCAGGATAGCCTGAAAACAATATGTTGAGAACAAAACAATGACATTAAACATGACCTGTTTTATGAGGGGGCTGATCGTGTGCCTCTTCCAACGGATTCACGGTTACATGTTTGTCCAATTCCTTTGACCATAAGTGACACTGGTGTACTAGAAAAATATACATCTACAGTCCAGACTCAGCCAAGTATCCACTGCTGAAACCTGAGGATTTACACTTAAGGCTATACAATCCTGCATTCTTTGCCTCGGGGGCACACAAATACGGCAGGACACACACACTATCTGTCAGTGTCCCCAATACCTGACTGTCTGGCTTTGATCTAGAGCTCCAGTTAATACCATTAGAGGGAGCAGTCATATGTGTCCTCTCCTCTTACTCGCTGCAGGCAATCTGATAGGCTCCCTGTCAATCAAATATTCATTCTTTCCTTTTCCAAACTTTTGGGAGTTCAAGAAAAGTTTTTCTCCCCTGGGAAAATCCTGGGGTTCTGATTAAACAACAGCGTTTTATTTATTTAAGTCTAATGGGGCATACCAAACATAGCTCTAAGCACCTTTTGGAATAAGGTAACCCCAGTGCGTTTGATCACACCTCAACAATAGAGGAGGTTTGGCGACTTCCTGCTGGTTGAATCAGAGATCGCGCCAAGCCAAATTTGAGATAAAAAAATGTCTTTGAAGTTATAAATCCTGCACTTTCATCCTCTGTTGAGGGGAACCTTAGAAAGGGGAGGTTTATTTTTTGGCAGGGAATGTTCTGGAAATCATGTTGTGGGAATTTTAATGGGATGAGAGAGTATTTGGGTTATTGCTAGTTGGGCCTTGGAAAGCAACAGCAGAAGAAGGAGTTGTGGTTGTGTATGTGTAAACACTCTGGGTAGAATATATTCCTTGTAGTTTAAATGAGGCAGGCGGATGTTGTGATTATGAGGGGAGTTGGCACACAGTGAATGATGAATGATTTGTTGGAGAAGTTAATTAACAGAAACTCTCAGGATAATACGATAGCCCCACTGTCCTCTGATTGGCAGGAAATGACCTCACCGGGTTCAATAAACTACACAGCTTTGAATGGATGGGAGGTTTTGATTCAGTGAAAATAATCCTGTTGCGAAATACCTGAAGCAAATAATATTACATTACATTTCAAAGCAGCACACTGTAGCCACGGACATCTTTAGGATATAGGATTACATACTGTTTTAGTTCTCATCAATCAGAATCCCTTGATTTGATTTCAAAGTCAATAACAAAACAGAGGTGCGGCCATGTTTTCCCACTGGGTCAGACACAAAATAAATCCCTGTTGTGATAACAGTGTTGTTGGATTGGCCTTACAGCTTTGCCAAAATAATGATAGGACTGTGGGGTCTTGTTGGGAAATAACGGGTTGGGGCCGGGATTGAGTCTCATCCCATTCTAAGCACGGACAGTGTTTTCCCAGAATGGTTCAAGGTAGCACTGTGGCCACAACACACTTCAAAGGAGTTTCGACACAAACTGCACTTTTCCAACTATGCTAGGAAGAGATTAAACTGCATATCGGTGTAGAACTCAAGTTGCAGGATAATCTACAAAAAGATCTGTTCAGGTGAAACAATAGCTGTAATGTCCGTTTATGAGACTCAGAAACACTTATAGACCACAACAGACTTTTTAGATACAGTTTACTGTAACAGGTGTGTTTCTTTTCATATGGTTGTAGTAGTTTGAGTTATATCCCTGTTGCCTTATTTCCATATGGAGACGATTCTTTTCAAATTAAATCTGCAAGCCACAGCAAGGCTAAATGAATGGAGCCTTAATAAAAAATGTATATGCTGCAACGAATCACTGTGTTGATTTTTATTATACAACACCACTAATTTGTTTTCATTTAAACGACTTGCATGTGGTGAGGTACCACACACTGTTTGAGTACAGTATATGTCTCACGGTATTGCTGTGTGACATACATTATCACCAGTCCTATGTGTCTAATGCTGCAGCACTGTACATGTGGAAAAAAATCACAACGGATCAACTTGATTTAATGCTTCTCACACAACTAAAATATTTTTCAGCAGAGGCTAGAGAACCCATTTCCTGTTTGCACTGAATGCAGAAATGCAGCTATGTATGCTTTAGTTTATGGTGAGCAAGCATTGGGGTGGACGGAAAAAAACACACCACCGCCAAATCAACCATTGTTTACAGCGATTACCTCACAGCATGCAGTGAATGAGCAAGCTCATTGTGTGTTTATTCCTGAGGTAACCCAAGTCATTCTTCACTGCCTCTTGAGAAATACCTCTAACAGCACTAAAAGCCAAAGAATGATGTAACTATGCTCTGAATAGAGCCTGCCCCCATCCGAACAATAGTAGTGAAATGCAAAATACACAGATAAATATATAGGTCTAGTTACATACGGTAGCCTAAATTATATAAGTGCACTGTCCATTGCCACTATTCATTATTCCACTCTCAAAACATGAACAACTTCAGAAAGTACTTTCCAACGATGAGGTACCAACCAAGCGATAGAGCACGTAGAACAAAATGCCAAGCAGGATAAGGATACTGTGCTGTGAATGTGAGGAACTCATTTAAACATATTTGTAACAGAAAAGCACCCTGATAAGACCGTAAGCCCAAAGGAGAAGTGTGAAGCCTTAAGCCCATGTCCACCCTCTTCAAATGTATGGCACACATAATTGTCTGCATCAAGTCTGTCTGCGGTTAGTCATGTGTTATCAGTGCTGGGCTAATGAGAAGTGTTGTGTATCACCCAGTGACTGGTGATAAAAACATTAGAGGGTTCAAGAGCAGGACTGATAGCCCACTGTACAATGTCTGCCACATATATACAGTAGTTAAGGGTGGAATTTAAACATGATGCTATACAAATAAATGCTGTCAAACATGGCAGGATTATAGTACAGGGGTTCTCAACTCCTCGGGCGCGTCCTGAAATCATTTTGGGGGGTCCTCAAATTATATAAAAAATTTAATGGGAAATGGAAACATGGCAGAGAAATGGCCAAAGCATTTTCAGGGGTCCCCAGCCAAAAATGTTGAGAACCCCTGCCAAATACAATATACAATGTGTTTGAACCTAAATGTAATTGTCAATTTAAAGTTTGAAGACACCTGCAGGTATTCAGCCTATACACATTTTAACACTGTGGTGAATGAAGTTAGTATGCATTATCAGATTTTATTACACGGCTTGGTTGAATGCTTGATTCTGATTGGCCAATCGTTGAATTCAGTGGTGTGTTATTTTTCTGGATAACACACCGCTCTGCTCTATAACAGACCGCTGTCTAATCAAAGCCTCAGAGCACCTGCTGCGCCCTGCTTGATTTACTGCTGTATCCAACATGACAGCCATAAACACACACACACGCACGCACGCACGCACGCACGCACGCACGCACGCACGCACGCACGCACGCACAATGCTTCAATGTACACACATGCGCTCGCTCTGCTTTAGTGGCAATAGAAGTAACTCAGTGATGAATTATGGATTTTCGATCCATATCTATCACCCCT
>OOFJ01004601.1:2335-13295 GCA_900323375.1 Benthosema glaciale | reverse complement strand
GTGTGTGCGCGCGTTGGCAAGTCTTCGTCTGCAGAGGCCGTTTCAGCCATGATGCTGCCGGCAGACCTCGCAAATCTTCATTTTGACCTTCATCGTCGCCTTCTCTCTTGAACGGCCCCCAATGGACAGGAAGTTCCCCCAATCCAGGATCTTGTGCCCTGCATCATGCAAACCACTATTATGTTCATCTAAGTCCACCAAACCTTGCGTTTGCAAGCCTTACTGTATGTTTATGTGGTCAGCTCTCTAGCATCCCCTCTATACCTTGATTTATGTTTTAGAGCAGTACGTGCTTTTCAACCGCTCAAGTAAATCATAAACGTTGCATGTCATAAAGGTGAGCCATTCACTATCATCGTCTCACATATTCCATATTCTCTTCTCTTTATCAGAATTGTAAACAACTCCAAAATATAGCTTTGATAATGTACAGTATGAGTGGATTGGCCCATGGCTAACTTCAGATGGTTATGCTGCTTTTAATCATAAATAGATGCCTTTATCCTTAGATGTGTATCTGTAACAGGTGCATTGAAATAATTTTCACTCACATTTCTGCCGTGTGGTCAAAAAGATGAGCACCTGCACTTCCCAACTGACTGCAACACCACAATAGTAGCCAGCTGATTAAAAGATAGCAACCCTCTATTGGGTTTGTAATGGATTCCTCATATCTCAAGTGTCATGATGAAATTGTATTAGTGTTGGTATTAACTGTACTTCTCTGTGTGCGTGCGTGCGTGCGTGCATGTGTGCGTGAGTGCTTGTTGTAATGCATGTTGTTGTTGTTGTTTTTTTGTTTTTTTTAATGGATGTTTATTCTCTATGTTTGCCCTCGGTTGTCTTGTCTTTTCAACTGATCTTTGACCAGAAATTATATTTATTGGACGAGCGGTTGAAATTATATATTTTTTAAATTCACTGAATTAATCCAACAATGAGATTACAAGGCCAGTGATTGAGTGTAGCAAGGGAGAAGATAGGAGGGGGAGAAATAAGTGTTTTTCCATGGCTATTGTTGTCATGGGGACTGTGCATTTGCACTGATCTGTGTGAGTAAGCGACAAGCCACAATGTGGTGTGAAAATCTCCAGGGCCTTTTTAATTTTGGCAGGGTAAAGCATGACAGGACTAATGTGAATTTCCAACCAATAGAATGGTGTTAGATCTTCATGAAATAAACATATATATTTTATTGGATCCATATTGTGAGGCAATGATTACACAGTAGGTCAGATATGTGTTGTTGGGTCAAGAATCTGACAAAGCACTACGTAAATATAATACACCTCGACTCTCTTGTCTTCTGCTCTCCTTTCAGCTCCACTACTCTATACATCTATTTATTTCCTACAGTCTACCTTTATATTCACTAATATACAAAATAAAGATGATATATTGGTCAATGGCCTCATGATGTATTACAAAATATAATGAAAAGATGATGCTCTGCACTTAACTCTAGTTTCACCCCTATAGGCCCATTACCTCGTGTTTAACTTGCTTACAGCAAATCGATCTGGATTAAGAGCATCTGCTAAATGCCTAAATTGTACCCTGCTGGCCACCTGCCAATGAGGACCCCCACTGGGAGGACGTAGCGCCTCCGCCCCACTTCTCCACCTCAACGTTCCCTGCTGACAGGTGCCGCCCCAGGCCACAGCGATTTCCCTCCCCAGAACATGGCCAATTGTGTTTTGTGTAGACGCTTGGCAAACCATATGCACCACAGTGGATTCAAACCACTAGACTCTGTGGTGGTGGGCAAGTATTTTTCCACCCTCTTTACTCGTATTTTACATGCATTTGTCCCTGGAGAGTTTTTATTCTCCTATTTACACATCCCCCCCCCCTCCTTACACATCCCTCTGCTGAAAGCAGAGGTCTCAGTCCAATATCACAGGCAATATACTGTCCTCAAATAGAGAGACGGATGTATGTGTAGTGGGTTGAGGAAGCGTTGTTACTGTATGTATTGTTTTATCTGATATGTCATTAATTTGATTAGTTGAATGGTAATTATTTTCCCAATCCATTGTGTAAACATGAGCTTATGCATGTGAGGTTTTAGGATGCAGTATAGGTAAAGCAGATTTTAAAACTATGCATTTTAATTAAAAATAAAATTACATTGGACACTTGTGAGATGCACAGTTCTAATAAAATGTAGTTTATATCATGGCATGAATAGCAACGCACATTAAATACCTGCAATATAATCTAATTACAAGATACCGTTTACGGATAGTAGAAGCTCCTAAATACGTAATTTACGGATTGTGATTGTGACTTATAATAAGCAGACATGGCAACACTGGCTGTGACAACTGAATATGTAGTGTGGAGTACAAGTGAAGCACACACACAAGGAGCCCCAGTAAGCTCCTTGGGAAACAGGTGCATACGGGGGAGGAAGCATAGGTGAATCCACATGCAGTATATGGCCTAAGACAGGCTACAGGAGTTATGGAATGCAGCTTGAATATTCCTCTGTTCTCTTTTGTTCGTTGCCATACCATTCATTCCTGCGCTCATGCCTTTCACTTTCTCCTGCCTCCCTGCCTTCATGTTGTCTCCTCTCCATGGCCTGATGTTAGCAGTGGGATTGGTGTGGTGAAAGTCTAGAGAGAGCTGGTGCCTGGCCTTAAAGGGAGCCCAGGGGAGAATCCATCATCCAGACTGGGATTCTCCAGAGGATGCGTCTAGCATGCTCCTCTGTTCTGCTGTGTTCAGTATCATAACTATAGCCTTTATGCTATATCACATGCTCTGTTCTCAAATGCACACCGCCCACAGTAAAATCTGCAGTGCACATGTAACTAAATGGACCCTCACGTACAGGTGTATACATTTGTTCACTCTTGGAGTTGCGAATGGATGAATGAATACTGAGGATGTTACTGTGCAAGCTGTATCCCATTGTCAGTACAATTCTATGCCTTGTTGAACATACCCACCCCCCATTGTGCTCCACCACAGACCTTTTTCACTAGTGTTTTTAATACAGTGATACTGGTTGTTATTGCTTTAATTTTTAATATAGTATACCTATTTTTTTTTTGTTCTTTTTTTTGGATCGAGGTGGGTCAGTTGGTGGTTGCAAAACGGACATCCGTTGTAACCGGAGAATTGGGAATTAAGCTTCCAGTCTCATCTCGTGGGACTTTGAGTGGCAGCTGGAGACTGTGGTGTTGCACTTTGAGCCTTTATGCTGGACCAAAACAGAGCCTCATTCATCCCCAAATAACAACAGCTGGGCACGCTTAACAGCATGTGTAAATAAACAAACCCTATGGACGCTAAATCCCCTGCACTCACTCGCTCTCACTCACCCCCTCCTCCTCCTCGCTCACCGTTCTGTGGCTGCACGTTGTTGGCATGGGACTGACACCTCAGCACTGCTTGTGTGCATCACTATTAATTAGCCAGACATGTCTCATTAGCAGTATAGTCAACAGACGAAAAGGCAAAGTGTGCTTTCATACTTGCAAACATCCTCTGGCTGAAAATTAGTTCTCCCTCATCTCTAAACTCAGTGATCTTATCTTCGAAACAGAGTAGGAGGGCTGGGATTGAGGTTTGTGTGTGGAAAGAAGGCTTTGTGTGAAAATGCCCAATTGTCATGGCCCACACAAAAACTAGCTGCTGCTGAATCAATAAAACAGACCAGCCCTGAACCACATCTTAATTTAATTAGTTTAAGTTGTCTTTGTTGATATTGTGTCTTTTATCACTTATGAATATGAAACGGTTTAGCTGAAAACCAACTTTTAGCCCAGTCCAGGCAATGCCTTCATCTCCCCCAGCACCAGGAAACGTGCGCCCACGTCCCATTTAAAATAGGATATGCCTCGCTCTTTTTTCTGAAACTACAAGCGCTGTCCGTGGTTTTGACCAAACATCCGATGTTTCATGTTCATTGAACATGAAATGTCCCTCTTTCTCTTAAGATTAACATTTATGCATGATAATCTTTTATATTTTTACACTAGATTTCTGAATCAATAACCATATTCCCTTTGTCTGCCCTGATTCTTGGTCTTCTAAGCAATCCAAATTTGGTATTCTTTGTCAACAAGTATGAACACGCCTAATGACTGATACAAGTTATGAATGGCACTGCACTCATGGGACAAATAATTTGGTGTTGTTGTAACATCATCTAGTACATAAATAAATATAATTATACAGAATGATTAAACATATGAATGCATATAACGTCATATAACCATAACCCCTATAACCAAGGCAGGAGATGTGTTGGCTACTGAGCCAGAAAGCTCAACTGAGGCAGAAATATTGAATTTAAAATGTGTGAGGGCGATGCGTCACAGTGACTTTACATATGGACTGTGAGATATCTTTGTAGCTTTGCAGGGTCACACTTTATACTTGAACATGCACATTTGCATGTAATTAATGCTTAATTAATGATGAACTCATCATTGATTCCTGGTTCTCTCCATTAACTTATGGTGAACTAGACCAGGGGTAATATATCATTAATTAAGGACGTTATTCCACAGTTGCACATATGCACAGGATGAGTGCTCATAGGCGAGTAGTGAGGAGGGTCGGTCTCAGTTTGTATTTTCTTAGATTACAATAACCACCTAATTAATTATACTAGAGCGGTGCCCGTTGAACGATGCAAGTTGGAAATAGCATGTTATAACATGTATATAACGATGCAATGCGCCATAACTCTGTTTACAAAAAGCTGTACCCCTCCAACTGTATATATTTTCCCCATTGTCAACAGTTTTTTTATTAAATTGTATTTGTGACACTTTGGCAATGTAAATTCTCTTTTTCCCATGCCAATAAAGCTCCTTTGAATTGAATTGAAATACATTCCCCACCCAGATAATATGTCTGTGTCCCTTTTATGCCCATATAAGGAGTTCTTTGTCAGGCATGCCCAAATATAATATATAATATATGCAGACTTCAGAATGATGTCAGAACAGGCCAGCTCCATATATGGACACTGGGCTGGAATGGGTAAAAAATGTTGCCCTGACATTTGGCCCTGACCGGCCTACCACCACAACTAGCATGCAGATACCCTAAGCCTGCTCCGTCGAGGCACACACAAACGAACAAGCCCTAATACCACCACTTTTACTGAAAAACATCCCTCCACGTTCTGATAATTACCATAATTATTCAACAAAATTGGTCTGCCCAAATTTTAGTGGCCAGTCAAGTGGCCAGTCCAGACCTAAGTGGACAACTATAATGAAACAGGATGTCCCTGGTATAACTATATAATTGAATAGGAAAAACTAAATGGACCAGCTTTCACATCAATGGAAATCTTTCCCTGAAAGGCTCTTATAATCAAAGATTATCATGGGCTTTTTTTTTATTCTCCATTTTGTACCTGCATGCACTCGGTGATCAAGAAAGGAGTAATCTCAGATGTTGCGATTTTTCTTCAGTGACAATGGTCTCAGTGGTTTTCTAATGCATTGCAGCTGACAGACATCTTACATGATGGGATCTGTCAAAAAGTGCTTATGGGAAATCTAGTAAGTCACACGCAAGCTGAATCAAAGACATTGAGCAATGGAGGGTGGAGGTTACATCAGATATTTAAGACATGAATCCTCCTCAAAAGCTACAACATCATGTGGGTATTGAACACCAGAGATTAAATGGCATTTGAGGATGGAAATGCCTATAAGTGGCACATTGAAAGAAAGAAAGAAAGAAAGAAAGAAAGAAAGAAAGAAAGAAAGAAAGAAAGAAAGAAAGAAAGAAAGAAAGAAAGAAAGAAAGAAAGAAAGAAAGACATCCTTTCTTCCTTTCTTCCTTTCTTCCTTTCTTCCTTTTCTTAATTTAAGTGATACACCGGCCTGTCTGATTATACTATAGCTCCAATGAGCCTCGGTCCCAGGCTTAAGCCTGCATGGTCACAATATAAGGCAGAGACGGTATCAGCGGAAGTGTCGTCCGGATACGTTATTCATTCGACCAATCACAACACATTCACGGAGAATGTAAACTGATTTGTAAAGCGTCAACGTCATTTCCTTGAGCGGTACTTAATTTCGCCGAAATCCTGCAACTTCCGCCCAAAACAAATGATACCGTCTACAGCGCAGGTCTTTCCCAGTGCGAGCTCCCACAGGCTCTCTAACAGCTATGGTCCTGCTGAATGTTCTAAAGATGGACATTTATTCATGCATACAAATCATGTTGTCAGAGTTACAAATGTGTAAATGCCTTGAGTTCAATGTAAAGAATATTTACAAGTAAGCTGGAGGTTTGTTAAAACAGCAGAGAGCTGTGTATGGTCAGTGGAGGAGAGTGCTTTTATAGTGTAAACTACCTACAGATGACAGTTCAACTGGCCTCGGGGCTCTTGTACTCACTCAGTGGGCTTGATGATATCCCAGCACAATATTCTATAGCACACAGCCTCAGTGCTTTAGTGAAAAGACAAACATCTCTTCTCTTGTACTCCAGCCTTGCTGCTTTGACACATCATCTCACATCTATTAAAACAACTTGAGCGCCTTGAGAAATGAATGTAGGCGTGTGAACCTGCCCTCTTGACAACACACAACGACAGAAGAAATGGGAATCCATGCTTTGTCTCTTTAAAAAAAAAATATTTATGGAAGTCATCATGTTATACAGTATGTCAAAGAAAACTTGTACTTTTCTCTACAAGATAAAGACTCTCCGCAGGGAGCAGATAGATTAGCTGGGTTCAAATATGCGGGAGCAAAGGGAAGCTTGGCTCCCCTGAAAGAGACTCATTAATACATTCAGGAGGAGCTCTAAAATCTTCCAGTGCCAGTGTTTTATTATTTTATTTTTATATATTTATATATGGAGCCCTAAGCCTTAGGGACCTAAGTGGACATGTGGTGGGTAGTTTTTTTTTTTCAGGTGAAAAAAATAATAACAATTCAAAAATGGGTGTAAATGGGTGTGTTTTTTTCAGGGTGGGTAGATTTATTTCAGGTGAAAAAATACAAAAACACTGGTGTGATGATATTTTCAAGGTTTTTCCAAAGTTGACTTTGAAATTAAAGTCGACTAGACATTTCAAAGTCGACTTTGAAAAGCCTTGAACAAATCCCCTGAAAAAATATCATGCAAAGTTGTTATAACCATTTATTAATCTTAGACTATAGTGTCAAATGATACAGTATCTCTGGCAGATAAAAAAAAAAAAATCAATCAATCAATCAATCAATCAATCAATCAATCAATCAATCAATCAATCAATCAATCAATCAATCAATCAATCAATCAATCAATCAGCAATATGAAGACGACTCTTATTCCTTGAATGCAGGAAAATACACAATTGATAGCACCTTCAATATCCTTAAGAGAGCTTTGTGAAATGTAATTTAGACCTAATAAGCATGTTCCCAGTTCAGTTGCACAAAAAGGTACAACTGTTGACTGCCTTCAGAAAATTTGAATTATATTACAACAACCTAACAATTTATCAGTTTGTTGGGGTGAGGGGCCAAGGCAGGGTTGATGAGCTGCATATTATTAGGTTGCAGTTGCACTTAAGTGTGTATGTTATATAAAATGTAGGAGGGTTAAATCTATCTATTGTACGTTGTAGATATGTTCGGTGTGCCTGATGAACCCAGTAATCAATCAATAATGGTGTGATAGGAACAACAATTTGTCAGTTTCAAAGACAGAGTCTGCCACATGTACAATTCTAATCAGGCATTGTCAGGGACGTGCCCAGAGAGCAATGTGTGGTTCAGATTGTTCTCTCATGCCCACTGGGTACTCTGATTATCCATTTCTGTATGTAAATGGTCACGCATATCAGACAAGAGGAATAGAAATGCACAAATTACCCTTGATTAATGAGAGAGAGAGAGAGAGAGAGAGAGAGAGAGAGAGAGAAAACACAGCTATTTTCAGCAAATCACTGTTATCAGCTCACAATCCCACATTTCCTTTTTGTTTAATACCTTCATTTAGTTGAAAATCCCATGCAAGTTGAGGTCGTCTCTTTTACTACCCCTTTTCATGGTAGCAGTGCCAGTACGTAAAGATCAGAATTCATATCAGTCAAAGTTGGTTTGATTACTCAAGCTAAAATACCAAAGACTGTAAACCTAGTACTGTAAGTATACTGAGTAGTAGTACTGTATACTCTTTCTTCTGCTTTCCATGTCTCCTCCTTAAAGGCTCCCAAGCTGGCTGCCCTCTACAATCTCATTTGGTGAATTCATCTTGCTGTCACCCTGGCACTGCGTATAATTTCTCTGCACGGTTCTTCATGTTGCCATAATCATTTGAGGGTTCGCCAGGCTTCTCACAAGCCCATTATGGGTGCGAGTTATTGGGACAGACTTCACGCCCTACAGGCAGGAGAGAGACTGACATTATCCTCAGTGCAGAATTTTCCTCAGGCCGAATAACTATCAGAACATGGAATATGATTTTCCGATCATTTTAAGCCTGAACTCAGTGTTCAGATTATGGGGCTTGAAGGCAGAAGGCGACATGAAGGACAATTACATTAATTCACGTTGTCCTCGACATTACAGACCCTGGAGGTGTCTAGTGTCATAAAAACTCAGCAAATGAGCTCACACAGTTTCCACTGTTCTTCGTTTTTAATCCAGTCATAATAGCAATCACATTTGGGTCAGGACAAACTCAATATGATAAGGACGTCACACTACTTGGTCTGCATCCAGTATATTGGCCTAATTTTAATCCCTTCTTATTCATGAAAATGATAAAATTACAAATGCTTACATAATATAATTAGGATAAAATCAAATTACAGTTTTACACAATGGGCATATATTATTTTTCAGATAATATTTTTCAGATATTCAAATGTGAGAAAACATAGATGTCGCTCATATACAATCCCAGAACTTAAAACAGTATGGTATGGTATGGCATGCAACACAAATTATATACAGAGTGGTTGTTTTGTCTCCCTGCTCTTCTATTGGGACATTTAGATCATGTCAATGGTCTAAGCAGGTAGGCTCTATTAGCTCAATGGTAAACATTTCTGCACAAGAAATGGGATTCAAATCTGGGTTAGAAGAGGAAAATGTCATAGTGCTACTTTAAGTAAATGCAGTGCGTTTGTTAATGAATCAAAGTGTACACTGTACAGTATATGTGAGACAAAATAGTGAGCTTAAATTGCTTAATTCACTTCAGCAATACTTGCATACAGTATGTGTATCAATCAATGCAAACAAAAAGTAGACATAATCAATAGCTCACCTCATATACATTTTTCAATGCAGCAAATCAATTTCTTACCAGAGCGGCAGAGCCAGGACAATTTTACATCAGAATGGTGCAATGTAGATTTACAGCGCCACTAATATATTATACACACCTACACATACGCAGGTACAATTAAAATAAATTATATGTGTGTGCCCACATGCATGTATGCATATTACACACACGCACGCATATGCACATACACACCTAACCATATTAATACCCTGCACTGCTTGCTCCTAAGCGGCTAGTTAGGTTGGGTAAATGCAGTGGAGAGAAGAAACATTTCACAATGTACTGTGACAAAAATACCCCTAATGGAGAGGGGAACTGAACCATATTATTATTACATTATATTATAAGACATGGACGTATTTGTGTCAATAAAACTGTAGCCTGTAAAACTATTGAACTCCGTTGAGACCAGATGCAACACTGAGAGATGCAAGCGGGGTTGCAGGAACACAGGGGAACAACCTAAATGCAGAGCAAGCAGAAGTGCAATTCAATAGATTTATTCATAATACAGAATGTACAAGGTTCAAGGGTCAACATCAGGAAAAGCAGTCCAATACAGGGAAGAAATCTAAATAAGTAGCGGGCCACAGGTAACCAGAAACTAAATAATCTAAAAACAAATGCTAGCTAGAGAGTCAAGACACATCCGTGACAATCTGGCATGCAGGGAACAAAGTGAGAAAGTGACCTGGTACAGTAAAGGTCAGGACATCCGGGTGCCTGCAGGCAGCCCGCCCATCAGACATTCTAAATTACGTAAATGTGTAGTTATATCACATCCCTTTCTGGAAATGCTGGACACGGACCGTATAGTATGCTGCAGGGTACACCCAGATATACGCGACAAGGAGCGGCAAGATGCCGCTTAGAGCCATGACTCTTACGGGTTTTGAAACACCTGGTGGATGGAAATGGCAGTGTGTAGATGGGTGGGACGGGCAACGGAAGAATACGTCTGAGGGCATCTGGTGGCTTATTGGAAAATAGCAGGTCTGGTCTGGGGAGTTGGAGGAAATGTGGCTGGAAAGACAGAGACAGAAAGACAGAGACAGATGTGGCTGGAGAGGAGAGACAGAGACAGATTGTAGCACTGGGTCGATCAAATGAGCCATGTCATGAAGAGGATTATCTAGAGGTAGCAATCCAAGGAAATAGATTAACTATGGAGCACAACAATTTTGTTGCTGTCGGCCAGAAACCTTGTATCTCCATATTTTTACTTAATATATACTAGGCCGGTGCTCGGCTGTTGAGCACCGAGTCAGTAACGATGGAAGTTGGAGATGCATGCCCCACCCGGCTATGCAATACCTGTTGTACCAGGGCCAGAGTACCCGTTCCACCCATCTGTCTGTGTCCCTTTCATGCCCGTATATGGAGATTTCTGTATCTGTTTCTCTGTGTCCCTTTATTCCTATATATGGAGTTCTGTCAGGCATACCCAAATATGAAGTGTTGTTCGACACCACATACTCCCTGTGGTGGTGGAAAGGTAATGGTTTTGGACTTACAGGGTTTCCACTCGATAGCAACAATTTAATACCTGAGCAAGTTAGAAAACCATTCTAATGCAATGCAAGGGGTAATCGAGGCTGCATTTATTATGCATATGCCTTGAGCTAAAAGGCACTCTTACAGCCAATAATAGACACTTTAAAATGTGTATAATGTAATAAAACACTATTGT
>OOFJ01004553.1:3246-15548 GCA_900323375.1 Benthosema glaciale | reverse complement strand
CATTCGGGACATGTTTGTTTTGTCCCGAACCTCAATTGGTTGGATGAGTTGATGATGTAATGGTGGTGTAATTGAGATACTAATCTTTATTGGTTAAAAGTGTCCATGTATAAATAAAACTACCTTTTATTTCCTCTTTAAAAACCTTGGTATATGGTATGTATGATGACAACAAAATTGAGTAATATTTAAAGTGTTTTTTTTTTCTCCCTCTTTTTGCTCCTATAGAACCATCCAGAATATGATCAATCTGTTTGTCATGCATTTGTTCATGACATTTGTGAAGAGATTGCCTCCTTTCCCTTTCCACCGCAGAGCCTGGATGTTATTCTGATGGTCTTTGTGCTCTCTTCCATTCATCCAGATCGGTAGGTGAAGGTTAGAACTAGAAGACAAAGATAGGAACGGCTAATGTCATTTATCACCTGTCAGACCCCAGAACACCCCAGCCCCCACTCAAATAAGCAACTCCTCACACCACTCCTTTGGCTTTGTCTGAATGTCAACACTAAACCTGCAAGATGCCTGGTCCTATATTACATACTGTTCATTCGCACTGCTTCATATTCATTTAAAATATGAAATATCTCTCTTTCTCTAGTTGGGCTCAGTTGCAATGCAACTTAATGCAAATTGTACTGTACATGCATCTACATTTAGGGGGCTGTTCTTCTGAGTGATAATGACTGTAGCCTTTGCACTGTGCTGGTGCAGGTTTCTCTCAGTAACTAGCAGTAGCTGACATTTTACTTCATACTGAGCCAGTGAAAGATTGTGGCTGCTTAGGATGCAGCAGCTAGAGAGCTGTCATCGGCCTGCTTGAATACTGGTGCATTTCTTTTCAGTTTGGGTGGCCAACTTTCTTGCCAATATTATCTGGAACTGTAGTAAGTGAGGGCAACTAATTAAGATGGCCTAATTGAGATCAGAAATAACCGATTAGCTGTTATTTGACATCTTCAAAAATAATACACTATCCAACGAAGAAACATATTAGAATTTAGCCTTACCCTTATAAAATAAAATATTTACAAATTGTAGGCCAACCACAACCACGCAGCAGCATACTGAATTTTGTTATATAATATTTTGTTTTCCTTACAGAATGCAAGGAATTGTGAACAGACTATCTAGATACCTCAAACATGGAGCTACATTCCTCTTCCGTGATTATGGCAGATATGACTTTACACAACTTAGGTTTAAGAAAGGTGAGACACACACACACACACACACACACACACACACACACACACACACACACACACACACACAGTTGCCAAGCTGTACATATTGCAATGT
This sequence comes from Benthosema glaciale, assembly GCA_900323375.1. Taxonomy (NCBI): domain Eukaryota; kingdom Metazoa; phylum Chordata; class Actinopteri; order Myctophiformes; family Myctophidae; genus Benthosema; species Benthosema glaciale. Next base: position 14,246 of record OOFJ01004553.1, on the reverse strand, counting down.
TTGTCTCTGTATTCATATGGGTGTACCTTTGGTACTGTAGATCATGATATATTGTGAATTTACCGTGAAATATTTCCTCTTCCCATCAGGACAGTGCCTATCAGAGAATTTCTACACACGTAAAGATGGAACATGTGCTTATTTTTTCACAAAAGGTGTTTTAAAACTCCTTAATTTTGAAGGATTCTACATTTTACCCATAAAGTTATAAAATGCAGTACTAATAATGCTTTGTTTTTGCAGATGAGGTTCATATGTTATTTTCTAATGCTGGACTGGAACAAAGTCAGAATCTAGTGGATAGAAGACTCCAAGTGAACAGAAAAAAGAAAGTAGTAATGCATCGAGTCTGGATACAGAGCAAGTACAGGAAGTTACATCCACCTGCACTGTGTTAGTCCCCAAAGAGAAGGGATCAGTCCAGTGATCCAGAGCCGAGATGGGAAATGGGATGAGTCTGACACTAACAAAACCTGTGAGTCCAGATGTTGTTCCTCCAAAGAGCATACAAGCTTTACCAGAAGTAATATGAACATTTTGTTTGAAATGTTTGGATGTTTGATTTTTGATGTTTTCTTAAAGCAGTCCTCTTGAATTGTAAGAAACATCATAATTTATTATGCAATGATGTTTTCTAATAAAACTTGAACTTTACTCACCCACAGTATGGAACCTTAGCTTTTCTATTTTACTATATTGAAGTTTGGAGCTCTCTGGTGGAGCTGTTGGCCCCCCACGACCCGACTATGGATAAGCGGTTGAAGATGGATGGATGGATATTTTGAAGTTATAACTGTTTTGTCTGGGGGTTTTTTTTTTCATTCTGAAGTCTGAACCCATTTAATTTGGTCAACATTACACTGAATTTGTCACAGCACTTTTCCTTTTCAATCAAATCTTAAAGGTGCTACACAGATTTATAAGTTGAATTGCAAAACAAATACACACTATTTAATAGTTAATAAAGGCACTGTTATTTAAAAAGCATAGACATATCTATGATTAAAAGGCCAAAAGAAATCCATCCTCGCGATAAAAACTTTGCACACGATGTTGGTGACGTTTCAGGTCAGTTCACTGCTCACCATTGAGCTACTGCTCACACAGAGCAGAGTAGGTAAGTGCATATACTTCGTCGTGCGACTGTTTCACGCGCCGAAAATAGCCACTCTACAAGCTCACAGGTGTCGTGGATGCGACTCGTCGTGGGCTTATAAATCGTCTCTTTTCTGCGCGCGACACCGTCGTACGGCGGAGCATAAAGTAGGCAGTAGAGGTAGCCCGGGAGGGATCTAGGACGCACTGCTGAGGTGTGAAGAGGTTTGTGGCGAAATAAAGGATACATTAGTTCATTACATTAGTTTGACGCTAGAAGCTGTACCAATATACGACTAATGCCACTGGTCAATTACTTGGTTCCATACGTACTGAGAAGCATATTGGGGAGTAAAGCAAAAAAAATCTATACAAAAAAGTACCTTGATGAGTGTCAAAAGTAGTGGAAGTTTGGAGGGGACGCCATCTTTGGTCCCAGCGCTCCACGTCCCCAACACGGATTGTTTTTTCATCAACATATCACGGCAGTGGTGAAGGCTAAAAGAAAGGTATAGTGAAACACCACAAGGCGCACGTGTCCTTTCTTTCATTTTGCATTGGAATAAAAATGTGTAATGTATAAATAAGAGGGTGTTAGAATGACAGCATCCAGCAGGCTAGCTGGCGAGTGAGTTGTAGCTAGCTATATGAAGGCTAACCTTAATTTATACCTGCTTGCCTGACTGTCGCTCGACAAAGAAATACACATTTTCAACTTGTAGAAGTGTCGACGTTAGTCGCGTCGACACTTCGCAGTTTTATGTGACCTCGTTTCTATCGAGCGACACAGTTTCGCGACTCGTATAAACTAGGCAATGTTACACTATCACGTCAGCTACAAAGTCCATATTAAAGCCTGTTGGCTAACAGCTATAGTAGCAGTGAAGCTATGAAGTACTGTCACTGTGGTCAGGCCAGTGCAATCATCTAATAATCATCAGACAATGTGCATAAAGAACTGACAGGTTATTGCCACAACCACTGCATTCAGGCATTGCGATGCCATGGCTTGATCCTAATGGTGTTAGCAATTTCGCATGGTGGTTGACGTTTTCATTGGCATGGTAGCTAACTAACCAAAATAGCCTTGCCATTAGCTCCGATCTAGTCTTATACTAAATTAACTGCGATGTTTTCTTGCCTATCTCAATAATACTTATAATGTAGAAACCGTGTGTGTGTGTGGGAGAGAGAGAACTCTCAACACTGATGCTGGAGAGCACAGGGGGATGTGTGTTGCTTTGAACAGTCAGCTACTGCTGCTGTGCTGGCACTGGCAGCTGTAATCAGTGTCTTAATTTGACACGTAGGGATAAGTAGCTGAACTCTAGAGTCTATAGATTCCCCCCACCAAAAGTCAGGTCACATACATTGGATCCGTGCTGGATGCCATATCCTTTGTGTTTTGTGCTGGTGGTTGTGCGCTTAGGAGTGTGCGGCATGCATCATGTGCCATCTATACAAGCAAACATTTATCATCCATGCATTGATGGATTTAAATCAATCGAGACTGTCTATGACACAGTGACATCAATTACCTGATTAGCCCACATGTTTGAGAACAAGACTTTCTTTTCTGATTGGTGTTTCTGTTAAGCCCAGCAGGCAGCACAGTTTTGATCACATTCTGCTGGCTGCGTGCCCAAGAGATTTGAACGACTTTCCAACCAAGTGTCTGTCATAAACAGGTGGTCACTGTCCAACAGCATGGAGTTAAAATGACATCGACAGCGAGAGTCCTAAGGGTTCAACCGCTTGCTTCTGCAGGGGCTTGATGATAGTTGTGAACTTGTGAATATGTTATTCCCAATTCATGCTTGAAACACTGCCATCCTCCTGGCCAGTAAACTTAGGCACTTAATGTGTTTGTGTATTGCATTTCAGACACAAATACGTGAAATGAGCATCATAGACTCTGGTCTAGTATCAACTGCACTTATGTGCGGGATACGGAATGAATTGTTTTTATTTTTTGTATTAATGGTTTACAGTTTTACACTGCAGTTATGCTGGGGTTAATACAATAAATGGATATTGAGTTGCACCTATTTTAGTATACCGGTATTCATTTCACAGATTGCTATATCATATTTACTAAACCTTAAGGCTTAGCTGATGGGACGACTAATTATTTAGCTGGTGACTTGGCTCATAGGACAAAAAGTATTATTTGATGTTGAACTTCTAGTGATGACAGGAGAATAAGCTAGGGCTTGGCTGATGCTTTATTTGTACCATGGCTTTGTAAAATGCTCAATAGGTTGGAGGGCGTCCATCAAATACATTTTAGTTGGGTAGACCTACAATTTTCTTCAGATGTGTTTGGATGAGTAGCCTAACATTTATAAATGTGTATTGCCAACCATAAGTCATGTATGACGGCAAGGCATGCAAGCATTATGCTAGTTAGCTTTTCATGGTCATGTTGGGAATAATATTATATAGAATCTCCATTTCAGTTCATAGATTGTGTTCCATTTCCTGTTATAGTGAAGAAGCTTTTTAATTGGTTAAGAATGTGATTATTACTTAGGGAGTGCAGTGATTGTATTATATCACTCTTGGGGTACGTAAAAATATATAGGTATAAACGTGTTATACATGGCATATGATGGTTAATGACAAAGTGTGTGTGTGTGTGTGTCTCTGTGTGTCTGCGTCTGTGTGTTTTATGAATTCTTCATTATTAAGACCTGTCTAAATGCTTCATTATTAAGACCTGGCTGTCTAAAAATCAAATTACTTTACCTCCTTATTTATTTTTGATCATAGCTGGCATACATTGGACACTGTCTCCTTGAGTGCTGTATTTCACAGTATACGTAGCCTATAAGATCTGTTGGCCGAAATTAGTTTGAGTTCTTTTTTTTTATTAGTTGGAGTGAGTTGTCAGCTACTGTTTCATGATAGATGTTCCAGTTGAGTTGACATTAATTACCCACAAGGGAATGGGTATTGGGTATTATACATTCTCTTGCTAACCTTGTAGGTAAATTAGTTTCCCCACATGGTGGAAAATAACTGATATCTCCGTCTACTCTAGAAGGAACTGTTGTCCTTATCCAGAGAGTAGATATTTCACTGGATCACATTATTATATGACGTTGAACCTATTTTAAATCAGAAGGAAAATCGTGTCAGATATACCGGTAGTAAGTAAATTAATTGGTAATGTTTTTGTAGCAGGCCTGCAACACACTGATAAATTAGGTTTTAAGCACCTGCTTGTTTGCCTCTCTGTTACTAATCTGTGTAATAATATTTTGCTATGACCACACACAGTCATTAGGCGGAGTATTTACTCTGGGTCTGCTGCATCATACCTGTTAGTGTTACGTGACATTTCTCAAGTTACTTCATGTTGCTCTGACATACAGGAGCCTATCTTCTGGCTACTATTATGCATTAACATTACAGTAATGTCTGCAAGTTGGGAATCTTTTATGTTGCTTGTATGTCATAGTATAGGCTAGCTAGCTGATTGATTTGACTAAATCTCTTGATTCTGGGTTTTTACATAAAATGTAATTGTGACATTGAAAATAAATTGGGTCCTATTTATATGAATAGACACATTTTCATTGTATTGTTGGCTGATCATGTAGCAGAGAGTTTTGGTTCCCATTAGCTGTGATTTCTATGTCAACTCCCTCGAGCCAAATTGTACTGCATTCATGTCACCTCTGCCTCACAGATGACTGAGCTGATGATGTCACATTATTCTTAGGAGTATTACCCTACATGTTTGTATAGCCTGTGGTTTGGTTGTCTCTTGGCTTTCTTGTCCACATGCAAAGTATTCCCTTTTAACTTTCTTGACGACATATTTAAAAAGGTCAGAAACATCGATGTGCTCTAGCAGAGAAGAGAGGAGCAGCATTTAATGTCTGTTAGCATGGCCTTTGCTGCACAAACACACAAGTAGCCTATTATTCATAAGGTACATACATGGTTCATGGTTCAAGTATAGATACATCATCATTTTTTATATACTTTCTTTGGTCATCAGCTAACCTCTCACCACTTCAAAAGATTTCATAATCCCCTACTTGCCGCACTGTGTGCATACGTGCTGAGGCACCCTAGCCCTTTGTAGATTCAAAATGGTGCTCTCATTAGAATAGAGGTTATGTCAGTCAGTAAGCACTAAGTGATCAGACCTCCTCTGAGACCCAGGGGAGTTAGCCATCTCACAGGGGAAGAACTGGCATCACTGCCAACTTGCCAAGCAGTTGTAAGATTGCTGTTGCAGTCTCTTTGTCATAAAAAAGTATGGCATGTTTGATTCCTTTTCACTCTTTGACTTGACTTCATCACATTTTAAAATTATACTGTGGTAATGTTTAGCTCCTGCTAGATACTAACAATACTTACTGTATAACTAATGAATATAGTTAGTTAGTTAGCCTAGTCTTTAAAATATACACTCAACAATGTAAATTGTCGCTAACCTTCCCAGGTAGCATGGAGGAGCTGCACAGCCTGGACCCACGGAGACAGGAGCTGCTGGAAGCACGCTTCATGGGTGGCATCAGTGGCAGCACAGGTGGCAGCACTGGCAGCACCAGTGGGGGAACCAAAGTAAGTGCATGCGTGTAATGTCTACCTCGCCATCGTCGCAGAAATCGATTGTCAGCGAGTTGAATCATTATACTAGACGGATGCCCAAAAGGCATCGTTCTACTCGGTGACAACGCAGGGCAGGAACGATGTATACCGAGAGCAAGTTGGGAACACATGCCCCTCCCGGTTATGCAATACCCATTGTACTTGTTAGTTAGAGTATGTAGTGTGGTCGTGGGTGCTCAGGGCTACTCTGGGACGATGCAGGTTGGCCAACCAGGTTGGCTAGTCAGGGAACCCAGACCCACATATATTCGTGTTTTGTGTTATTTTTTGGTTTGACTGAATTGCCACTTGACTGACACACGTTCAGTAAGTAATAGATGTTTTTCTTAAGTGTGTGTGTGTGTGCGCGCGGATACACATACACACACACACAAATCAACACAACACCGAAACCACAACACACACACACTCTCTCTTAAAATATTGTCTCTTATCTCTTTCAGGGCTTGACAAACAACGAATGTTCAAATCACAGCTTTGGCAGCCTGGGATCCTCGAGTGACAAGGAATCTGAGGTATAGTGAGACCATACATGGACACTTCTGACATGTGAAATGAAGGTTAATTTAGTTAAATATCACTGTTTTGCGAGAACAATCTCCTCAAGAAAAAATTGGGGGTGGGCCATCAAAATGCCAGTGTCATTGTGAAGGCAGTATGTCACTTCTTAATTGGGTTAACAGAGTGGGTATATACTGTATAGATCTTTTTCTTAATGTACTGTACCCTGATTAAGGGCATCAACACCATGATCTTGCATTTCCTGACGCCGCTTCCATGATGCTCTCACTCGCTTGTCTACCAGTGGATACCTGCGCTCCTAATTCATGCCGATGATAGCATTCATGTTGACTGTACCCTCTGTACTTGGGGGGACTGCCCAAAGATCCGAAGGTCCGTTAGTCCGAACATGCAGGAAGGTTGGTGAACGTGCGTTAAGGTTGGCGGACATGCATTAAGGTTGTTCTTGCGGTTATGTTTAGGTTAGAGACCTGGTTGTGGGGGTTGATGGAGGACCCCATCGGTGATATTAACCTTAATAGTCCTGAACCACCACGTCATCAAACGGGTGCTGCTGCAGACTGCACAAAGGCTGACACGTACAGTGGTTTACTGTGTTGTGTGCTTTCTCATATACCTCCCTGTGTGTAGTTCACCCTTCAGGCTGGTGCAATAAGTCACTGATGGCTGGGTCTCTTTTTAAAAGGAGAGAAAGAAGGGAAAACTGAGTATAGCACAGTAAAATGTGTTTGGCCTCTTCTGCCACTGAGCTGCTGAATGCGCACACATGTCAACTACACAGATGCCCCCCATACGTCACACACTCCCTAACGATGCTCTCCAGTGACACACTCAATCACACCAGCACCTGTCAGCAGATTCCTCGACTGCACAAGGCTGGCCTGATTCTCTGGGCCTGGAACTTTGTGGGAAAATGTTATTCTACTTGTTTGTACATGCAGCTTTTGGTAGAGATTTTGGTAGGGCTGCAAAATGTATCAAATTTTAATCACAATTTTGGCCTCCCACAATTAAATAAACATCATCATCGACTCTGCTGCAAACCATTTTAAACAAAAGCAATGCACATAAAAGGAATGGCCTCGTTTGCCCATAGATTATTTGATTATTGGTACTAGTGGTCATTGTAATTTTTTTCTATGTTTAAGTTAATAGTCATATCTTCCGGGAGCAATTTTACAAAGCTTAATTGAAAATATAAATATAATTTAGACTTGTAAGTTGTAAGACTATAGTCACTTTCATTTTGGACATTTTCCAGACTTTAAAGAGAGGGGCTGAAGCAATAAACGCAATATTCCAGCACAGTAAGATTGGACATGCAACAGACTTTATGCTGGTAGGACCCTTGACTTAAGTCTGGGTAATGTCCGATTTAGCTCAAACCACTCGATGTGATTGTCCGCTGAATTTACATTTAGCGAGTGAGTGGACATGTTGTATTGTCGAGAAGAGAAAAGCCTCTCCTCCTCCCAAGGTGTTTGGAGAGGGGTACATGGTTAATTGAAAACCAGTTTATTGATTCATTCTGCTTTTTATAAGCGTTTGAGTTAGAAGTATTCACAGATCAAACTTCCATTCAGCTCAGAAGCGAAACAAAATACAGACTCTTCCCTGCACAGTGTGCACTCGTCTGTACAGAGACAAATGTTATTTTTCCAGCTCGGAGGACGACTCGTTGAGATGAACTAGGTTGTTGTAGCTCATTGACTGTGCGGGTCCCTTTTCTGTTCTGTCGCTCGACTCAACTGACCAAAACGTATCTGAATTAAACTATTTGTGCTGTAAGTGAAGACTGTTGGTCTAAATGTATTACTACGCACCTGTCCATTTCAGTAGGTTCTATTAGGCCTACTATGGTAGCAAAGGTGTCATTTGTGTTATGCATGGGTGCATCAAAGAGAGACCATACCAAGCAATACAATGTATCTATCATCTTCAGGCATTTGATCCCAGCATCTCCCCTCCGGCTGTGTTATATTTTAATGGAAATAGCTAATATGTACGTATAGTATTCAGACTCCGGCCCTCACCTTATCAAACGGGCTATTTACCTTCATGTGTGAACGCAGCTGAAAATGACATTCTCCTATTACATGCTACATGTGTGAAAGGCCAAAACCCGACAATGTCCCGACCCGATTCCCTGTAAATTTCTTTCCAATGTTCAAATTTGAAAGGGGCTTATGTTCCATTGTCCAATGCCAAAAAATAAATATAATTGTTAATCACAATTACGTGTATGACACTCAATTGTCAATCCTGTTTTCCTAGGCGATGCACTGAATTATGGAATACCGATTTTGATGCACTCCATGGATGTAAAAGCAGTGTCATCTTATGTCCTTAAGTGTGATTCATTATTTTGTCAACTGTGATGTCAATATAATCATGTTAATCATTTTGGCCATGCAGCCATAGATTGTGGTATTGTTTACTATTTTTATTGGACTCATTTAGCCTGATTTGGATTAAAATTGTGCTAGTGGTCCTTAGATTGGGAGGTCAGGAGATTAATCCCTGGCCTAGTCATACTAAGTCAGAAAATGTCAGTGTGCAGATACTGTTTGTTTATGTTTTTTTTGTTTGGCTGGGACCTTATCCAATATCCATACAGGTGTGCATTTCCTCTATGTAGACTGCAGAGGCCATTAGTAAATTAATTGCCAAATTGTAAAATTCATATCATAGCCTCTGTGATCAGATCTGTTTACACAAAGATTTGTCTGTTAATATTTGTTTTGCCATTAAAGGGCTCTCACTCCCCTCTTTTCCTTCATAGGGGTCCGATGTGAAAAGGGGAAGTTCTCCTGCTTATTCGGTGGGTACAATTTGTAGGAGGAGTAGCTACAGTAGACAGTATATTGACAATTAGTCAAAAGAATTAAACAGTAATGGTTGTTGAATTGAATTCTCCTAAAGACTCCTGAGAAGAAGCAGTCGGAGTCATCCAGAGGCAGGAAAAGGAAACCTGATAACCAGTCAGAGAGCAGCCAAGGTATGTTTCTTTTTGTCAAACACGCTTTTAATACGGTTTCTGGATCATTGGAGTATGACAGAAATATTTAAGTAAATCACAATACTTTGCCTTCTCTTTCAAAGGAAAATCTATTGTGCGAGGACCCAAGATTAGTGATTATTTTGATGTAAGTCCAAGTCTTTTATAATTCACACATAAGAAGGAAGTTCTGTATGAATGTGTGTGTTTGTTGGAGCGTCCTGTCTGCAACGGGAGGAGGAAGTCAAGCGGAATCTTGAAGGCACGTTCCTCTGATTGGCCTACGGTTCTTCCGTTTTGCCTATATGCTTCGCAAGGAATCTCGGGAAAGCTTGCCAATGCAATCACGCATCGCCATTGCCTTCTGTTGCCTCCATGTTGCCTTCTGTTGAGATACAGACGGCCCAGAGCCGGAAGAGGCGTCTATGTTTATGTCTTTGGTGTGCGTGCCCCGTACATAGTCGTACATAGTATTAGCGTTGTACATAGTATTCGCGACCAAACCCCAGTGCATTTTTCTAATACACCAGCAATTAAACATAGGAGGCATATTCACAAAGAGAAGGTTAAAAAAATACATAGCGTGTGGATGTGACAACAGTATTCATGACTCCCAATCTTCCATGGCGTTTTCCATGCATGTGTGTTTGTCTGTCTTGATGCTAGCAGTCAGCAGTCAACAGTGTTTGAACTAGGTGGTACGTAAAAGGTACCATTTGAGGCAAATAAGGAGGGTAGAGCCTTGGCAATCAGGGATTTTGCAAGCAGCCTAAAATGAAAACGCTCTGGGATAAAAGAGGCTGTATGCATATGATGTTGCAAAATGGCAAGCAAAGATCTTACTTGTCGTCCTCATTGACTTAAGTTCCAGGGAGGAAATGGTTCCAGTCCAGTGAGAGGTCTCCCCCCTGTGATACGCTCACCCCAGAACTCACATTCCCACTCCGCTCAGGGTTCATCTGTAAGTGATCACCACAGCATTGACAATCCACTGTGTCGCTCCATTCCATTATTACTCCTTGAAAAACTATTGCCCTCTTTGTTGCAGGTTAGACAAAATAGCTCATCTCCTACAAGTCTGTCTTTTGGGGACCATACAATGCATCCAAAGCAACTAGCAATCAAATGTGTTCAGGTAAAGATGAGGATATTTTGACCATCTTGTCAAAAGTTGTCTCTAATCCATTCTTCGTATTATCTAATTGTATATGCTAATAATGTTTTCGCAACAAATTCTTACATGTGCTGCTGCTGTTCTGCCTTTCAGACTGACCTTACTGGGTTGAAGTTGGCTGCTCTTGAAAGTAATAAAAATCTAGACCTGGAGAAGAAGGAGGGAAGAATAGATGATTTGCTACGGGTAAGGGATAAGGATAGTGCTGGGATCCGTTCACCCATCTTGGGCGTGATCTACATTTGTGACTACTTGATTGCATTGGGCAAGGTTCTTATTTAAGGTTTGCAAACAATTGCAACAAACTGAGCACAACAAGGATCATTGGTTGTGTCTCCACATTATGTATAGCTTATTATGTAATGAAACAATCGGTGGATCAGGAATGTAATTGTCTACTGTTTTCTGTTTTGGTTTTCTGCTACCTAGGCAAATTGTGATCTCAGGAGACAGATAGACGAACAACAAAAATTACTTGAAAAGTACAAGGAACGCTTGAATAAATGCATCACCATGAGTAAGAAGCTGCTTATAGAAAAGGTATGTGCTCTCTCTCTCTCTCTCTCTCACCCCCCCCCCCCC
>OOFJ01004542.1:2387-12789 GCA_900323375.1 Benthosema glaciale | reverse complement strand
CACAGCTTAGCATACATTATGGAGTTATAATGTGGTGAGTGCTTATAGCCGAAACTCAACGATCTCTGTTCCTGCTCGGAGAAGAACACGCCACCCCTGCTGGCTTCATAAAGGAAGCTGCCACAGAGCATCACAGCTCCCTCCTTTCCAATACAGGGGAGTAAGAAAGAAAGACAGAAAGAAAGAAAGGGAAGAAAAAAAACACGTTTCCGCTTGGTGACACATTGGGACAAAGTTAGAGCAGTAATAAATCAGACGAAGGCAATGGGATTTATAGGCCCAGGAGAAACATGGTAAAAGTTAGGCACAATTGAACTAGCGTTCTGTGGAAACCCTTGAACTCAAGTAGTCACAGTAGCTTTTGGAGAAATTTGGACTTGTGACTTCAGAGTACATTAATCCATTCCAGACGGGATTCCATTTTTGGAGCTTACCCCTTCCAGACGGGAAACCACAGTACAGTATAAAAAAAATCAAAAATTTCATGCTATGCAGATGACATTTGAGTGTTTTTCAGAGATCTTAGGTCAGGATTTAGAAGGCGTTTTTAGAATCGGCTTCAGGCATCAATGGGTTAATCACTGAAGTACTTCTCCATAGATTATGGGGCGGCGGTGGCTCAGGGGTAGAGTGCCTGGATGGCAACCACAAGGTTGCCGGCTCGAACCCGGGCTCCCGCAGAGTCAGTGTCGATGTGTCCTTGAGCAAGATCTATGTAAAGCGCCTTGGATAAAGGCGCTATATAAATGCACCATTTACCATTTACCATTTAGATTAGATTCTTTCCATGTTTGCTTACTCTTAAAAGCGACATGCAAAAGTGACCTATACAAAACATTTTCTCCACAATTCTCAATATGTATTTTGTTCTTTGTTCCTTCTAGTGCTGTGACCCTGGTATTTTTATGCACATTGAAAAGAAAAACTCTTTCTCTCTCTCAGCTAAATGGCAAACGAGAAAGAGAGAGACTTTATTTTGCTATTTGCACCAACGCATCCTACAGTAGGAACCTCTGGAGCGCAGCTCCCAGGGTCAGCATTTAAAAGACTAGTACATACTGTACATACAGTACTGTAGATAGGTGGGTTATGCAGCTACAGAATACTACGCATCTGTGAACAAGAATACTTCATAGTTCATACATCTATATAATACATACTGTAGCAAGTCAAGAACATGCACCTGAATAGCATCTGTCCAAAAAGTACAGAGGTATGGTAGAAAGAGCATGAGGTTTCTCAGGAGGTGAGCTTTCAGACTGGCAGTGAATCTGCAGTCCTGATTACCAAGGGTTGGGCTTGGGGGGGTCATTCCACAGCTTGGGAGACAGGAGGGAGAAAAGTCAAGGTTGCTTGGAGAGTCATAGGAATGGGAGGGAGTCGGGACATGTCCTGTGTTTGCTGATGAAAGAATGTAGTTTAGGGCTTGATCATATACGGTGTGTCTACTGTCTATTGCTTTGATTGGGTGTGATCTGGTGATCAATGCACAAACCGATCAAGCTAATTCATTCCTCAACTCATAATCTATTCTACTATGTGTTGACACTGTAGACATTAACTATTACGTTCACGTGTGGATATTTAAATAAAAACATTACATTATTAGTACAAGAAGTACATTGCAATGATTAGTTGTTGCTTAATATAAATAAGCATGCCAATGCTATTATTATAGTGGCTTGTTGACACTTTTACAAGGGCAGCACAATAACAATAAAATCTGAAAAATCTGTGTGTGTGTGCGTGCGTGCGTGCGTGCGTGCGTGCGTGTGTGTGTGCGTGCGGAGAGAGACAGTTTAATTCAATGATTCCCTGTGTAGCCTGGCTATTCCTGTGTGTGTGTAGCGTGCAGAGAGAGAGAGAGATGCATCCTGTATCGGTCTTGCGTTTGTAAACACGGCATCCTGCACGTGTGAGATGTCAAAATTAATTGGAATAAAAACCTTGATGTAGCCTACTGTATATGTATCGGGTCTGGATGGCATCTTGGTGAAGTCTTGCAGTGTGTGATGCCTAGTCGGCTATCAATTGTTTTAGTGTGAAAGCCACAGAGATATAATTTGATTTAGATTTTTAAAAAGTCCAGTCAGGAATAAATAAAATTAAAACATTACAAAATAATGACAGTCGATTTCCAAAAAAGATTCTTGTAGTGTGAAATACATGACGATCTGATGACTCGCTTACGACTTTAAAACTCCTACAGGCCATCTGTATATGACACTGCTATGTCAACATCACCACTTGAATTTACCTCCCAGTAACAGCGGCCAGTCAGGCCCGCTCTACTCCGAACCTGACACCATTGAGTCTTTCCGAATGATGAGGACATGATTGATGTTTTTTCCATCTGTGTTACTTTTCTGTTTCCTGTAAACAGAGACACGAATTGGTGTACAGCATTTGGACAACCCAAGGTCTTGGGCTCTGGCGGTGACAGTAAAACATTCACGCTATTCATTATTCCCTTTTGTTTTCCCCTTTCTCCGTAAGAATGTCCTCTAGTTTGTCCTTATCTTTGACACAGTCACAGTCACAACTTACAAAGTCGCTCAGAGGACAGACATTGCTGCCGACTGGGTGTGTAGAGTCAGTGATAGTTGACAGGGAGGTGTAACTGTGTAGAAAATAGAAGTGATCCTTTGTGTGTGAGCTGCTCCAGCTCGGCGTGTCTCCTCCTCAGATCAGTAATCTCCTGCTCCACACACTTCCTCGGTTCTTCTGCTAGCCTCTGATCAGCTCCCTCGCCTCCGACTGTCTTTTCTCAATGGAAGAGTAACGATTGTGTCACTGTCCTCAGCACAGAGATTGATGGACTTCACCTCCTGGTGAAACACCTTCACTTCTTTCTGTCTCTCTCTCTCTTGCTTTCTCTGCTTGATGTTCTGCTGACACGCACCCTTCCTGCTCTTTCTGTATCTCAGTCCTTTCTGCTGCAACTGAGATCATAATCATGACCTTTGTGCTCTTCCATGGAGCACAGATCACAAATACACTGCTCGGTGTGGCACAAAACCTTCCTCATCTCATTGTGAAAAGAGCAGATGTTCACCCGAATCTTAGTGGAGGCTTTGACTAACTTGTGCTTCTTAGGAGACTGATAGTGAGGCTGTAGGTGAGTGTCACAGTAAGAGACCATGCAGACACTGTATTCGTTTTGACAGCTTTCAGTTTTGTCCCAGTGCAGTAATCAGGTCCAGCATGCTAGTGATCAGTCTTCATCAGGATCTCCACCACCACAAAATGTTGTTTTTCTTCAGTACGGGTCTTGAGATGAATGTCTGCTACTGTGGGAGTGGCTCCATCTTTTATCATTCTGATTCCAGTATCCCTCAAAGTGCACCTATACAGCGGTTTGTGTGTCTACAGGCAACAGTAGTAGAACAATTACATTGCTCCTGGTGCAGTTGAACTCCTTGTTGTGTTGTTGTTGTATTTCAATCTGTTAATTTATTTTATTTGTATATATTATTTTAATTAATCCATTATTTTGCCCCTCCCAATGCCTTTTCAGCCATGTCTTAAAAAAATCGGTTTACTAACCCTAACTGGCATTCCAGAGCTAACCAGATGTAGGTTAGGACTGCGATCAACCATAATCAATAAAACATTAAAAGACGGGTATATTCATCATTGGCAGACAACGGTTGGATTTGGGCAATCCTGGGTACTATTCTCCCTCTGTCAACCTGGGGAGAGCCCCAAACTGAGGTCATTCTTCCTTCAATGTATGAGGAGGGAGCAGGCCTCCTCATGGAAGGAACATGTTATTCCAACCAGCTCCTATGCCCTCCACCAGGCGCCCCGACTGACCAGGGGGAGGCAGTATAGATACCAGGATTACTGCACAGGGAGAATGTGCAAACTCCACACAGAAAACTGGCCGCTGATGACGTGGAGGAGAGAACACGCACCCATCACCCCTAAGGGCTTGTTTCCACTGAGAAATACTTTAAAAGAAAAATGCCTTGAAAGCAAATAGAAATGCATACTAATAGTTTAATGTTAACATGCATGGACCGGTACATCATTATAATAATAATTATTTATCTAAATTATGTACACGGTACATCATTATCAGACCACATTTTATCCTTCTACCTCTTATTTAAGTCCCAACATGACTGACTTTGTTGCAATTATAGAAATATTAGACCTCTAAACAGACACCCTAAAGTCCAGGGATGCTGCGGAATAATTGGCTAATATTTGGAAGTCGTCATACTTGTACAGTAGTTCATCCATCTTTTCTTACATGTTCTGACTGATATATATAAAAAATATTCACATGCAGGGAAGGACCATTTGTCCTGTTGTATGCGATGCATTGTGAGCTTGTAGATCTGATATTTTTTTGATGCCAATACTTTCTTGTACTACATTGCCATGTTGATACTTTTATTTAATAAAACACATTGAATACTTCTGTCTGCTCATTTCTTAAGGCCTATTCATACTCCAGTTTTAGCTAATAGTGTGCTTTGCTATGACCATGTAGATCTGTTTTTGAGAATTGTGAAAATGTGAAGACTCTATTAATATATATTAATGTTTTAAATCAAACACAACTTCGGTTCAACACTATTGTGGTAAATGTTCTCTATAAATAAAGCTAGCTGGATGAGAAATGGCTGTCCCAGTCTGTTTGGGAGGCAATTCTACTACTAATGATTATCTTGTAGATCAAATTAAGCTGACTGTACTATGATTTATTTTCTCCTCAATTGTCTGTTAAAGCCATTTGACTTGTCACAGCTTCACCTACCACTGTATTATGATCCTTTACCTTCCCCTAGACCCAGTGGGTTGTAATAACAATCACAAGGGACACACCGTCAGAGCCAGGACATGAACCTCTGACATTGTGCTTACGGGGCAGTCACTCTACTCATTGAGCTGTGGTTGCCCTGTAACAATGTCAACATTGAGACAAATTGGGCCCTGATAAGAAAGAAATGCCATTGAGGTTCATAAACATTCAAACATCTAGCACAATAAGCAACTAATCTACTGTTGGATAAATCTCCTGTTGTCTATTTATTTATAGGTACCAATTACCTCAGTCAGTTAGAGGACACTGGCTACATGATCGGGAGGTGGTGGGTTCAAACCCCACTCAAGTCTTTACTTTCAAGACCGATTTCCAGAAGAACAAAACAAAACACACACACACACACACACACACACACACACACACACACACACACACACACACACACACACACAAAAGAAAACGGTGATTAGGCCAGTACCAATGCCGCAGTGGGCTAATCTTACGGAACAACACAGGATATTAGCCAATGGGGGCCACTGGAAGAACATTGGGGGGCCACTAGGAGGGCACTCATTATATATTATTCATTATAGATTATACATTTTCCCTAAAATTGTAGCTTAATTGTACTTGTTTTTTGTAGCTAAAAATTTGGCTAAGCTACAAAAAAGACCCACAGAGAAGCTGAGCTACTTGACAAGGTACACAAATATGAATGTAGCTCAGCTGCCACAAGTTACAGCAAAAATGTTGCTCAGCTACATGTAGGCTAGTTTAATTTGCCAAATACTGCTTGGCAGGGTATTGTGAAGAACAAACATTACAGTATGAACCCCTAAGCTTCCAAACGCATACATACAGACCTTCAAACATTAGCAACGGTTTCCAGCTCCTGGCTCTTTTAGTCTGTGGACAGGCCACTTGTCAGCACTGGTGGAGAGGGTAGGAAATTCACAGGCGGTGACAAAGTCTGAGAGAGCAGGGGAACAGCATCTATATTGGATTAGAATGTCAGATATGCTGATCCAGTGTCCTTGGCCCAGACCGGGCAGGGCCGTCTAACTTGATTCCCTCACCTCCCCATCGCCATTATTGTAGATTCAACAAGACATGAATGGGAAAACGGAAGGAAACAAATTCAGCTGCCTCCTCCGATCCACTCCTCTTATGACTCCAGTCATTCTTATTGCAGTCAGGTCAGACAGAGTTTGTGCTTCGACTGTTGTTGATGGAGTTCTGTGATTTGTGGTCCTCGCTCGTGTTCTGTTGCGGCGTGATGTATTTTGATTTGATTTCTCATCCATTGGTTCCTTAATTAATTCTGCTCATAACATGTCAGTCACAGTTTCGTCTTTTACTTCTCTCCCAATATGGGGTTATACATAATATCGGTCCGTGATTCCGTCTAACTACAGGTAATACTTTTATCTTGGCTGACTGATTTAATTATGCCCTCACTAACCTTTGTTGAATCAAGTAAAGAGTATTTTCATGTGTATTAAACATTAGTACAGACAGAACTATGGATGACCTTTCCACAATAATCCATTTTCTCTGTCTCAACTACTACAAAACCAAAGGCTACGGCAACAGGATCACTTCATATACAGTGTCCTATCCTTCCTTTTGTTGTGTCAATTATCATTGTCCATGACCATAATTATGTCAAACCTTGGCATACTGTACAATAGTGTAGTGTACAATAGGCCGCAAGACCAATATCAGCGAACTTTGGAAGCCAATCATAGCCAATCGGAATATAATCTGAAAACTCTGACACATACTGTACATCTTGAGTATGTGACCACAGAGATAATTTACTATGTCATAGTTTTGACAACATATCTATCTCTGACCTTCTGTTCATAAATGGTGCTATTCACTCTGACTACACTGGTGGTTTTAGATTTTTCCAATCCATGTTTTGGCAATCAGAGTTCTTGAGACAATTTATATGCATGATTAATGTTCTTCCATTCCAGCAAATTAAGTACCCCCCTGATGCAGTCTTACATTCTACCTATATGCATCACATGTGAAGACGCTAACCGCCATTGATTTGGTTTTGGGTGAAGGGTGGCTGAGCATTAAAAACTCAATTTAGAAAAATCAAAGTAAACAGACAGATAAAGACTGGCTTGATTGTGTGGGTTCAGAATGATTGTTGCATGCATGCATAATGAAATCCGGGGCGACAGGGGATCTTTCCTAATGCTCTTCCTCTGCACAATATCTCCCAGAGAAGTACTTTGTGTGAAATGTAGGGGAGAAAAAGCTAAAAAAACATTTTTGTTTTAGTTTATTCTTGATGTTGTGTAGTACCAGAGTGTACCAGAGCAGAACATACTCTTGTGTAATTAATAATAACCTAATGGTTCTTTTCCATCGCATGGTAACGACTTTTTGTTTTTCTGCATGGACAAAAGTTGTGGTTAGTATTACCTGGCATCTGGTACTACTTGATACTGTATCATTGCCCAGAAGTATGCGAGATTATCTCCACACAGACAAGACAAATAGATACATAGACACACAGAACGACCCGTCAAATAACACCCCTTATTATGTTTATGTTCTCCATTTGTTCCAGTGTGCGTCGCGAAGTCGTGAGAGCAATTTTGTGTGGCGTTTCTATGACAACCACATTGAGGCGGTTCAACCTGGTCGAATCTAAAGGAGTCAAGTCAACTTGAGCACCAACACTACCTTGTGGGATCCACTCGTTCCTTCTGGAAATATTTACATAATGCTTTACTCTAGTTATTCATAGCCACCGCCAGAGTGTGCTTATTTCGGAGGCAATATGTTACACCGAATATTTACAGTACTTCTAAAATTGAGTTGCTGCTTTGAATTATGAATCAGAAGAATGTAGATGTTTGGAGTGAGATAGATGAAGCAGCGTTGGTAATCAATATGCACATCTCCCTGGCACCTAAAGCTAATAAAACTCTGTCAGGAGGAGCCAGACAGTTTGGCGCAGAGCGTGCAAGGGAGATTCTTCACTAATTGCTAGAGTGCGGTACCGCCATTAGCTATACTGTTTGTGGACAGTCTGAAAGGCATGCCAATACAATTCACTGGCACTTTTACCATAATGCTGGCGCTTTTGGAACAAAACAACAAATGCTCCGTGGACATACAGTACAGTACAGTGTACACTACAACCAATGTTGAAATGCCTAAATATGACTTATTATAGCCACATTAACATATATTGTATTCCGTATACTGTATTAATTATTACTATTGCCTCTTGGTTGCTTTACAAGGACAGACTCTGTCCTTAGATATCCTTTATTTATATATAAATAATACATGTGAGTTAGTTATCAGAAACCTCTGATGAACCATTTGATTACAAAATGTCCTGACATACTGCGTACCTCACTCCATTTGAACATCTTGAACAGTTTGCTGCCGCATTACAGGCTGGCTCAAGCACCTCAATTACAACTTGGCCACACAGCCTGCCTAGACAGTCAGTGGGATCCCACTAAAACGGCAAAGCCAGACATTTCACTTTGAAAGAATTATTAGTGAAATCTTGCCCTTAACAGAGTGTTTTTCCTGTGACATTGGAGAAAGTTCTTTACAATTTGAGAGAGTGTGAAAGTGTCTGAGAGAGCCTTGTGGGGCGAGTTGGCTGCAATTGCCACCATGACTTGTGAATTAATAGACCTTTTAATCCTATATGATCAGGATTCTGCGTGCAGTGTATTTGAAGTAACGTGATTATGGCACTTTGTTTTCTCTCTCAGTGCTTGTCATCATGTCATACAGCAGTCAGATTAGATATGTTTGAATCTTAACTGAATTGTATGCGGAGCATCAAGTAGCTCAAGGTGGTCACGGTTAAAACTCCCCCCTTTTCTCTTATAGTAGCCAATTATTTTTTGCCCCCCTTTTCTCCCCAAGTCGTTATGCCAATTAATTGCTCCCCACACACATTTCTGTGTTGTATCCTACTGACTCGCCTGCCAGTGAGGAGCCCCCACTGGGAGGACATAGGGATTCATCCTTCTTAACCCGCTCAACTCTCCCTGCTGACAGTAGCCGCCCGTAATACCACCACTTTTACGGAAAAACATCCCTCCATGTTCTTACCATAATGGTCCTAAGAGGGGCACCTCCCTCCCCATTGGTCGACCCGTGTCAAGTGGCCAGTCCAGGCCTGAATACTGCCCCTGCTGCTCTGATTCTCCGGCTTATCTCCTACTCTGTCCTCCCCTCACTCGTGAACAAGACCCAGAGATACTTAACTTTTTTGCCTGCGATCTACGATTACGTTTAAAGTACCTAAAGGTGCTTTTTACGAACGTGTTCAACTGTTTGCTATATATGAAAGCAGCGACCGTCAATTTACCTTTTAGCATTGCTCCGGTTGCTGTGGAGAGCCTTCGTCCTTACCAGCTATGGGATTTGTAAATCTAGCTTCATTGAGTCTCCATTATAACAGGATTTTCAAAGCGCTGTATCTCTAACGCTTTGAGCGCTGTCCGTGGTGAGCCGCTGCGCATGCCGACAATCATTAATCATTTGTGTGTTTGTATCGCATCGCTGCGCAAATGTAACTGTTTGTAATGCTAACGATCATTGTGCTCACAGCCCCCACCTCAGAATATCCCGGAAATTAAACAGGATCGTAGAGTGAGAGTGGATGCGTGGCAGAGGCTGTGTGTGCTTATGCTACCCCCTGGTGGCAGTATTAAAGTTAAATATGTGGCTGTTGAAATAACTGCTCATACTGTACATGCTAGCTTTAGAAAATGGCTTGAGTAATTCAAATATGCTGCAAAGACAAACCAGAAACATCAGCGCGAAAACATGACAGTAGCCTACTTATGATTACATATCCACAGCCCAGCATTGAGCTACACATGCACACTGATCAATCATTAGAATCTGCTCCCAAGCATGTTTTGCACATGTTTCCTCTCTCATGTATAAGGTAGAGGCCTCGTACAAGCCCCTTGGGCTTTTTTGCCTCAGCCTAGCACCCTTCTTATATTTGTATGTTTATTGTAATGTTTTTTTATACTGTTCTGAATAAATAAATACTAAAATACAAAAAAATAATACTGTAGCCACACTGTAGTGACCATAATCTCAGCTGTAACAATGCCCCCCCCCCTAAATCCACTACTGTGAAAATGTCTTCAGAACATACACACTATAGTGAAAAGCGAAATCTCCCAGGAATTCAGCTGAGAGGAGGGGAAGACGTTAGTGTTAAACGAACCCAACTGTCCCACAGCATGGGTGTATAAATGGTTCCTCATCCATGAGCAGGCACGCACGCAGGCAGACACGCAGGCACACGCACGCACGCACACACAGACACACACACCTACAAACACTCATTCATGGGGTACACATGCGTGTAGTCACCCAACCCACACACACGGGGGCGAAAGACGACCCATAATTCATCACGTTGAACCCTGGACATCTGGTGCCGAGTACAACCTGAGTGAAGAGGACGACTTGGTATCACCGTCACAGGGCACCGGGCGTCTGTCTCACTCTAGGTTCCCTGAGCAATCGACTCATTAGCTGGTTGCCGGCAGTCTGCCAATCCATTATTCATGCGCTGGAGAGGAGGGTGGTGTAGGTGGGGGGGGG
>OOFJ01004496.1:2811-14327 GCA_900323375.1 Benthosema glaciale | reverse complement strand
CCTGCTTGATCAAATGTGATTCACTCCCCATCTTTGTGACTAAGTAAGGCTAGGGTATGTGATGAACAAACATATTGGTTGGGTTGCCCTCTGTAACTATATACAGAGACATTGGCACACATATCTAATGAACGTATACTCCCACAAACAATGCTTTGGTCACATAGTAGACCATAGTCTCGCATCGTGGTCATTGTAAGCAAATGTTGCGTGAATTAGTGGATTAAACATTCAGACCTTGCCTTTAATAGTGCATAATATACAGTATTTATCTTCTTTTTGCAGTTCCAGTCATTATTTACCCTGCAGCTGAACCCGGGTGGATTCGATGTGTAATTACTAATGCCGGCGATAAGCTGTACTCAATGGCCCTAATTGCCGTTACTGTTAAAGAAGGATATTTTATTCACAGAACAAATGTGTGAAACAAACTGTGTGCGTAAATAAAGATATCTATTGTACATAGATGCGTATTGTATACAAAGCAATTTGCATTCAAACTAGACTTATAGCGTGGCTTTTTAAACCTATCAAAGTAAAAAGTCTATCAATCTGAATGAAACAAGGTACAGAATTTCTATCACAATGGCTAATAACGTGAAAATGATGCTTATCTTACATGCACACTTGCTTAAGCTTGTAACCCGCTTAGCGCTTATACAGCTATAGGACAATTGCACAGCAAGCAAGTATTTGTTTCGCATACTCACCAGCTAATCATACAGGTTTGTCTGTCTGTTTCAGTTTTCTGCCATGAATGAATAAAGTATCTAGAATCAAATAGATGACGTGCCACATCTCCCAGACGTGCTGCGTGCGGAGTCTCCTGCAATACGGGATCGTCTCATGGACACCCTAGTCAAAATGATCAAACATCTCACAAACCCCCCTGAGGCAGAATGGGAAATGCTTTTAAAATGATGTCTTATATAATACTGTCTCTTCTTCCCCAACCTATTGCTATGTCAGACTATATCGTTATCTATGACTGGAATCAAATTGAATCGGGTGCTGATATGCAGATTATTCAGCCGAAACAATAAATCATGCCGCCGTTATAAATGTACGTGGC
Source organism: Benthosema glaciale (assembly GCA_900323375.1). NCBI lineage: Eukaryota > Metazoa > Chordata > Actinopteri > Myctophiformes > Myctophidae > Benthosema > Benthosema glaciale. Next base: position 13,255 of record OOFJ01004496.1, on the reverse strand, counting down.
ATATTGTTCGGGGCACTTACGACATTAGCTCGGTGTGCCGCTGAGCCTCTATAGGTCATGGGTTTGTTTCCTGCTGGGTCTTTAAAAAAATGCACTTACCGATGCTCTGTACTGGTTTAAACTGGGTTTATGAACCTCAACACCCCATTTGACACCTCGGCCATGTGCTCTAATTGCAATGATTAAGTAATATCTGTGGAGCCTGTTATTTGTCTCTCCACTGTCGCCGGGGGTCGCCGCAAAGCAGCGGGGCTTCCGTTTCCAGAGCCGTGGTCCCATTTGTTGTCCCAGGAGGGCGACATCGTATCATATGATCATCACCCACGAGCCATAATGTCAAGGAAATCGCTCTCCTTCCCTTATTAACTGAACTAAGCTCAGAGTGGATAAATACTCATCTAGATTCAAAACACGCACGCACGCACGCACGCACGCACACACACACACACACACAGACCTCACCAGCGCTCGTTTACCAACACCTGGCATGCATGTTGTTGTTTTTGAGACCTTTGAAACCATCGGGGTGAAGCCTGTTCTACCGATTAGACATTCAACCCAGATTTCTGGCGTTTATAATTAGTATTTTATGCACAACAAAACAGCATGCCTAACAATCAATCTTCTCCCCCCAAGCAAAGGTGCATTCCGACGGGCTGCCGTACATTCTGAGATTTTTACATAAATAATTGTGAGAACAAAAACCCCTCCCCACCTCCTCTCTAGCTGTGACCACAAAATGAGTTATACCGCTCCGCCCTCGGTTCATCACTCATAAAATTGCCTTTAAATACCAGTGCTGGCATTCCGCAGCACTTTCTGCTGAGTTGGAGGAATCGGTATATACTCTTCAGAAGCAATTCAGTCTCTCACTATTAACAGAGAGCAATCTCATACCAGCAGCCGTCCTGTGATGTGCTCTGCAACCACCTCTCTGTAAGCCTGCAGAAGACCTTCTCTGAGGGCCCTTTTCCACCCAAACAACTTTGGTTCTTTCTAGAACTGCTTCCGTTCTGTATTTTTTGTGATGGTTTATATCAGGATGGTATATATGGTATGTATCTTACAACCTCAATAGTAGTGACATGCCCACTTTGGTGCCCACTTAAGGGCAAGAAGAAGTTTTTTTTTTTTGTTCCTGTTTCCGAAAGAACTTTTAGGGATCGGGCCTGTAATTCTGATTTGATTGCTCCCGTTGTGAAATGCTCGATAAACACAGACCAAATGTGATTTTACAACGACTAAGGGAACGGCTAACCCACAGTAAATCACAGCCTTGTGTGGCTTATACGACAAAAGTCATTATGACTCCATAATTGAGCCCCTACTGTGGCCCAATTATGGGTAGTGACCCACAGTTTAAAAAGCACTAGTTGGTATACCGTGTTCTAAGTATTGTGTACTTCAAGTAAAGTAGACTTTTTACTTTACTTTACTTTTTAGTTTAGACTTTAATGGATTATTTTCAGTTTTCAGTATTTAACTTAGACACCATTACATGTATGTCTGTGGCAAATATTGTACTTTTTACGCCACTAAAAGTATTTGAAAACTTTAGTTAATAATTGATTTTGATAATTATTACAAGACCTGCAGTAAACACATCTCTATGTACAGTACTTTGGCTATTTTAAAATAGCCAATCTACAAGCTCACAATGCAATATTTGTATATATTTTGTACAATTTGAATACTGGACCTTTAGCTGTAACAACAAATTGTGAGTATTGATGCATTTCAGTATGGATACTTTTCTTTACATTTGAGTATGTATTTTTTTTTTTTCAACACTGGCGGTGATATCCACAGCAGGACAAGAATGATGACAGAACAAGTCACCTCTGTTCTCTGTTAATTATGGATATGATGTGAGTAATGGTGTGTACTTGTTTATGCCCTAGAATAGGGAAATACTGGCAACCTACACAATGCATATGAAGGATACACACAGAGGTCATCGCCATGCTGACTTGTGGTGGACATTCGATTTGTCAAAATAAAAGTTTTGCCACAGACATGAGTGGACAATAATATGGTAATAATATTACCAAAAACACGATAACAACGATAATAGCATAACCAAGTGCAGACGGTGTGCAGTTCTTTGTGGACTTTTTGTGCAATTTTTTTGAATACTTTGAGCCCTGCCTACGCACCCGTCTCTCAGCCTATCAGGTGTGCATAAGACTTTGTTTCAGAAGCACTGATAGAGCAACCTATTTTTTTCGTTTGTTTGTTTTTACAAATAGTTATTTTAGAAAACTGTTAAGATTTTAGAAGACATTTTGTAGAATCGGCCTCAGGCCATCAGGCAATGTAATTATGTAAATAATATGGTAATATAACAAAGCATAGCAACAACAATACAATGTGCTCTTTATGCTCTGCCTTGTCAAGGTGAGAAAAAGACCGCGGCTATAGTATAGGCCCCGCGGGGACCCTCAAGACTCTGTGCACACCTCCACCTCGCCTCTCACCTTGCTTACAGTGTACCGCAGGCCAACCGCAGCCTAATATCCCATTATGATGATTAATTTGTTGATTTCAAAAGAGGTGACATTGCATAAAACCTACAACCACTTCAACCTGCACTTCAACTATGGCCCCGGCCTGATTGACATTTCAAAGGCAAATCATTTCCTCGCACATTAAATATTTAGTCTTGAGAGCACAGTTGGGAGTACAGGTTTTTGAAGTCATCCGGGTAAAGAATCCATACTGTGTCATGTGTGTAAACCTCAGTCAATAAAAGTAGACATATATTTTATTTATTTATTATTCTTTTTTATAGCAAACAATACAGCTAGTAGCATTATAGCCAGTGCAAATCTTGTGCTCAACACTGTGGATGACATTAAAATAAGAATAAAGTAAACATGGATAGAAGGGTAAAATAGTAGTAATAAAAAAGGAATAATAAAAATAAAGTAGCCATAAAAGTAGAAAATAAACATTCCCTGTGCGGTCTGTAAAAAAAAAATAACACTGTATATCCAACTATCAACAAACCTGTACTATGATATATGTTATACTGAACATAGCTGTGTATATAAATAGCACAGTGTCTGCAGTGGTGGCAGGAAAGTGAACTGGTGGCAAGAAAAGTGAAAGTGACAAATTGCTGCAAAAATTGCTCTGAAATGGCCATACAAGATGTGGCTGCGGAATCTGCACACTCTGTAAGTGTAAACCAGTGCGCCAAACTTTTTTGTGCCCAAAGTACCCCAATGGGCAGTTCAAAATGTTATTGTGTTCATAATGAAAATACTTGACTACTTGCCTATAATGACATGCCTAAAATAGGGACCTATGTATTTGGGAACTACTGGAGTACTGATTTAATACAAGAAGGGATAATACAAATGTTAACTTATATTAAAAAAATAAAAAGGATATCTCACATTTTTCTGAAGTTATTTAAAAATGTTTCCAAGCCCACATGCCCACATGCCCACAAGCCCACATGCGTGCGTATGTGTGTGTGCGCGCATCCATGCGTGGTCTCTGCTTGTGTCAGATGTCAGACAGTTCACTACTACAACCACTGCTATAACAGCTAGTTCTATTGCTTGATTCTGATTGGATGACTCCCGTTGTGAAATACAAAAAAACACAGAGATTTTCCAAAGGCTAAGAGAACGGCTCTTTAGGCGTTCTAAAAACCCACAGTAAACTACAGCCTCATGTGGCGTATACAAGAAAAGTCAAAGAAGTTTCACACTGATAGCCATTGGCAGGAATCGCAAAAGACTGCACCTTTTAACCTGCCAAAGGTGAAGGTTAGTACATGCTGCGCTACATTAACGAGACAATTTAATACCTTAGCAGGCCAACAAAGTTTCTTAGAATTCAAACATGAACATTTCTTGGTGAGCTGCCAAAGGGTTCATAGAGCAGACCGTCTTGTGGTGAACCTCAGTGGGAACGCATCAGTATCTGGCCTGCAGCAAGTAAATTCTAAGCCTGTTGCCAATAGCAAGTGTATTTACATTCCCAGCAGTTTACACTTGTACATTACAAACACAACGTTTGTTGAAGTATAAAGTTAAAGGTTCTCTTTCATGTTTTTTCCTTTTCATCCTGTCTTTAAATTTTCTTTCTTTGCCAGTTACAGTAGCTAGCTATTCAAATGATATCCAAGGTCAACGCATTTATGATTATATTAATAATAAAATACAGGAAAACAATAATGTAATAATAATTATAATAATAATAGCTCCTCTGTCCCTTTGCTCCTCCTCTCTCCATAACACTGCAGTAAGGGCATGCTGGGCCAGACAGAAGACGGACCCATAGTTTCTTTTTTTTAATCCAGACTTTAATGCAGACTTTTAAAGTGCACAAGCACCAGGGGCGGCCGGGGGGGTCAGTGATGCTAAGCTGTGTGTTAAACCCAGCTATTTGCCTCGTGGTTGGATCACACTTTGATATCGAGCAGCCAACCTTGCCACCGGCTTTGTCAAGATTAAGCTCCGTTCATCTAGGTATCTCAAAGCCCCTAATTTATGATAAATTGCCTTTTCAGGGAAGACACACAGGCCGAGGTCATAGAACTCACCTTTATTAGACTTTCTGTCGAGTATGTAGGCATTGTTCAATTGAAGGTGAAGTAATCGCGGACGAAAAAAAAAAAAAAAACTAGTTCTAGCGGAGCGTGGTGTGTGTGGGGGGAGGTGTGCTGCTAGTGTGCATGACACAGGAAAACCAGCGATGCGGGAAATTATTCAGACGTGTTCTATATCGATCATGACTTCCCACTACGGCTCATTACCTTAAGTCCTTAATGTCTTGAATATGTGAGGCCCAGAAGTGTGGTGTCAGCCAAGAGTTGAATGATAAAATGGAAGGTTGGGATCACGGTTTGGTCCAAATTTGTCCATTTCAAAACAAAATATGTCATTAATCAAAATATAAGCTTCGCCCTCCACTTCATCTTCATTATCATCACCTGCTATAAATCGCTGTATTGCGATGTGTATTTAAAACATAGGTCACCCTTCAGATTAAGGCCATGGACAATGTAATTAGTAGAAGTAAGTGGGTAGGATGCTCATAAATGATCACACAGATAATTAAAGTATGTAGTATTTAAGTATGTAATTAGTGGGTGACAATAGCAAGTTATGTGTTTAAGGAGACTGTTGTACTGTTAAGTACTATTTAAAGGGATTGGAATTATTTGCTTAAAAGGATCCCTGGCTAATAAGCCAGGTAAGCATTATAATTGCCCTCTGGAACTAAAACTTAAAACACCTTTAATATTTTAATTATTTCATAAATAGATCATATTTTACTCATGGGGGACAACGTCTGTCGCAAATTAATTAAAACCTAAGTTTAATGAGTATCAAAACAATATTTTAAATACATTTTCACTAGCACATGTATTCCATTATATTCAATTTCAATAAGCGCACTACTTGTTTTGAGCTTGTAGAGCTGCAATTTTCAAAACAAATTATTTAAATAAATGCAACAACACCAATCTAATACGGCCGGGGTTCCCTGGCACAACACTTTCTTTAGATGGGGGTCCGCAGTCCAGCAGCGGCCTTAAGGATCAAGTACATTCTAAGCCTGTTGCCAATAGCAAGTGTATTTACATTCCCAGCAGTTTACACTTGTACATTACAAACACAACGTTTGTAGAAGTATAAAGTTAAAGTTAAAGGTTCTCTTTCATGTTTTTTTCCTTTTCATCCACCATGAATAGGTGAAATCCTGTCCGCAGTCCAGCAGCGGCCTTAAGGATCTGGAGGCCTGTTTCAAGAGCTAATCGTGCCCCCAACATTTTCTTTTAAAATAATAATGTGATTAATTTAGATGAGCCCTGTTTTACTCCACATGATATCTCTTTCTGCACAAATAAACCAACAGTTCTATTTGAATATAATACACTCACAACACTTCTGTTATCTATCTATAAACCAAATATTTACAAGCGAGCCCAACACTGGTGCTGAGGTGAGCTTCATTTTTTATGGCCCTGGCAGGCTGATCAGAACCCAGGTGTCGTCACTTGTTGATCGGACACAGCAGTCATCATTTGCAGCTGATTGAGGAGGCATGCAGGAAGGTACCGCCCCTCAATCACTCTTCCTCCTCCAGGGCCAGGACTTGCTGTCTGCGGTGCTGAACGGTTGCCTCAGCCAGACCACACCTCACATTATCTCTGCTAGGACACTGTCCAGAGAGAGACTCTTCACCCTATAGGCACGTGCACAGAATGCACACATAGACATCAAAGAACATGAATGACAAAATGGCCCACGTTTCCACGCCATACCAAGGCGGTGGCAGAAGGCAGCCTTCAGGAGAATTGCCATTTTTTCCTCCCAAAACAATTTGTCCTTTGTGTAGAAATCCGACCCTGTCTCACCCAAACAAGGTGAAATAACACAGATGTACTAGAAAACCAAAAATCTGTACATACACTGAAATCCTTTACGTTAACCACCCTATAGTTTTAGACCGCGACGGAGGGGCGCCGTCTCAAGCAAACTTGAGCAACAAGAGGCACCACCTAGCTAAAGCGAGCATGTTAGGGCAATTTCAGCCCCTAACATACTCTACACGTACCTGCACTCCACAATATGCCGACAGGCAGGGACAATTTGCAACGTGAAAACCGAGGCCACGCTTGACGCTTACTGTACACTGCAATGATCAGAAGAGAGAACGACAAAGTACCATTTGCGTTCTCACTCTTTATTATGTGTTTGCATGGAAGATGCCAAAGTGATTGAAAACAACTACAAATTCTACTTAGTCTTCTTTATCGGCAGCGGAGTGACTACTGTATATGCAGGGTGGAGATATGGAGGTACAAGGTTTCATCGAAAAACAGCGTACCTCAATTTAATCTAAACATCTGGCCTTCAAACTAAATCTTTTGCTGTAGGCCTACGTAATTATGTGATAGTGGTTGTGCATTTTACCCATGTCTGAAATACCCACGTCCTTTTATTTGTCTTGGTAGAGAACTGTACACAGTCGCCCACATCCCTCGGAAATGAGAACACAAAGAAACCCGTCTCTTCATATCTTGTAAGGATCTGCGGCATCAGCCATATTCAGATATTCTCTTGCAACCCCCTAGCACTTTTGGTTCTCTCAATTTTTTCTTTCTTTTTTCTCATTTTTCTCACTTCCATGGCAGTTTATGGCCATTGCAATTAATGAGAGGAAACATACTTACACCCAGACAAAATAAAAAATTATCATCCCCCCCCCCTCAAACTCCATTCTCGTTAGACACTGGAGCAGCTCGGAAAGTTACTTTAAGCCTTTTTATTTAGGATTATTCAGGATCGATACATTAGTCACAGAGAATGACTGATGTTTCAATCTTGTGATCTTCCTCAGAGTCAGATACAGTTATTATTTAGTCAGAAGACAGTCTTGACCATTGTCAAACTGACATCCCTACAGCATCCCATGTCATTATAGGCAAACATCTTTTAGTGGAAAATACTATGTAGATGCCCACAATGCACCACAACGTGTGACGAACTTCTAACATTGTTGCATGATAAGTATAAAATATGGAATTAACTTATGAAACAACATAAAAAAGATGAACTACAGAGATACTTGGTTTCTATCCAACAGTGCCCATAGTATCTCACTCTGTAACTGACAGATAGAGCCACCTTCTTCACAACTGGAAAAAACACACTTTCATGTTCTATTTTCTCCCTGCCATCATGCAACCATGGCCACATATCTCGCAGCCTGCATACTGCAACTTCAGAATGCGCTACCATGGTGACGCCGCTAAGCCCTTACTCCCAGTACACTGTACATGTATTTACTCCATGGAAAAGTACTGTACTTAAGTACAATTCTGAGATATTTGTACTTTACTTTAGTATGTCCAATTTCCAATACTTTTACTTCTACTCCACTACATCTCAGAGGCAAATATTGTACTACTCCACTACAAGTATTATACTGTACTACAAGCATTTGAAAAGATATGCCAGGGAGGTCCATAAGAGATTTTTATGACTCTAGCAGTGATTCTCAATCTGTTTAATTCCCAGTTTGACATGCATTAGTCTACAGACGCCCCATTTATATTGTAAAAGCAATGTCAATGTAACTCTGAGAGTGTACAAATGGAACGGGTCCGTTTGGTTCCATTTGTTCACTCTGAGTTACAGACCCATACGGGTCCATTTGGTTCCAAACTATAATTTAGCTGAGGGCCCCTGGGGGTCCCCGGACCCCACTTTGGGAACCACTGAGGTACAGTAGCACAGCGATGCCGCTATAAGCCCTCATACTCCACAGCATTAGGATCCAGTGAAGAGCTCTATAAGCCCTCATACTCCACAGCATTAGGATCCAGTGAACAGCTCTATAAGCCCTCATACTGACCACAGCATTAGGATCCAGTGAACAGCTCTATAAGCCCTCATACTCCACAGCATTAGGATCCAGTGAAGAGCTCTATAAGCCCTCATACTCCACAGCATTAGGATCCAGTGAAGAGCTCTATAAGCCCTCATACTGACCACAGCATTAGGATCCAGTGAAGAGCTCTCATACTACACAGCATTAGAATCCAGTGAACAGCTCTATAAGCCCTCATACTACACAGCATTAGGATCCAGTGAAGAGCTCTCAATCCCCCAACTCCTGCTCCGTTTGTTATTCAGGGACACACTGTCTGGATGCCGACCGTTCCACTGCTTGTTCTACAGGGGTGGGAAAACGGAAAAGTATTCACCTTTTTCTTTTTTTACTAAAAGTATCTATACGGGCGATGTAGAAATACTTGTCTGAGTACAAAGGTAGTGGTATCAGAATGTGCTTTAAAGTACCAAAAGTTATGCAGTATGTTTTTAAATGTATATATTGTATTAAAAAAATATTTTGAAAATAGCAGATCTACAAGCTCACAATGTGTCACATTGTTAGACGTTTAAGATGTTAAGAGCGGCGTTAAAACTAATAAAACCTTCCGGTTGGGGTCAGGTTAGGCAATGTAGGGGATAGGTTTATTGGGTCAGGTTTACGACAAGTAACGACACAGAAAATGGTCAAAATGGCATTTTTTATAGTAATAATAATAATAATTATAAAAATGTGTTTGTTCGTGCGTGCGTGCGTGCGTGCGTGCGCGCACACACACTTCATCCCAATCACTCCAATAATAGAAAGAGGTCCAGCTATGTCAAGGTTACGTTGAACTCTGAGTTGAGCAGATGTGTGTTGTTGTGATCCCATGCCTGCTGTGTGTGTACTGTATGATGTTAAGCATATGGGCCATGCTGCTGTGCTGTGTACTGTACGATAAGGATATGGGCCATGCTGCTGTGCTGTGTACTGTACGATGTTAAGGATATGGGAGTGTGGATTAGACCGCTTGTCTGCTTTCGCTTGCTAAGACGCCAGCCAGGATTACCCCCAAGATAAAGAACCTAAAATAAAGATCAGTCTTCCAGAGTGAACGAGCTGTGTGTGTCCCCACTGAGGCTTTATTTACTGTATTTATATATTTATTTATTGCTCGGCTGAAAACACCAAATCGCTTGCCTAAAACCTCTTCCAAGCGCCCAAGTTGAAATGATTTTAACCTTCACCATTCAGAGAAAAAAAGCCACATGTGAACACGCGAGCAAATAGGTAAATGCTCAGTGCCTCCTCACGTTGCTATCGGCGTGCCGCACGCCCACTGGAAACAATCCAAAACACACATACTGTGCTCGGGAATAAACGTCTCGGTGAACGTGGCCCATAATGTTACTGCTTTAACCAGTGGTGGAAAAAGTACTCAAATGTGTGGGCGGGAACCCCTTTTGGGGTTTTACCCCTTCAGGCCAGGAAACCATTTTGGGCCTCTGTACACTATGTACAGTATTTATTTTTTTTAAAGAAAAAGATGCTGCTATATAAATGTTTGAGGTTTTTCCAGAAAACTTGGGTCTTTTTAGAAACGAAGTCAGGCCTAAATGGGGTAAGTAAAAGTATCAATACTGCAATGTAGAACTACTCTGTTACAAGCAAAATAACAGTAATAATATAACAAGCAATAATAAAAGTCTGGAATTCAACAAATATAATTAAAGTATCAAAAGTACTCATAAAGCACAATGTTCCATTTCAAGTTTTCAAATGTCTAAAGATCTTTAGAAGATCTACAAGCGGTGTACTTGTGCTAATCAGGGAAAACTCTTCCTGGATTTCTTAATGTTGTGTTTTTCTTCTTTGTAAATTAAAAATATTCTCCATTTACAGTTCCCCTTTCAAAATAATATCTACCAGTTTTTTCTAAGACGATTAGACACTTAAGAGTTAAGACTTAAGACTCTTTGGTACTTAAACCAAAGAGTAGATATACACTACTGTGAATGAATACTCATGATCACAAGCAAATGTTACAGGTGGTCTTATTTATGCATCAACTGAACATTTCTTACTGTGCACCCCCCCCCCC
>OOFJ01004489.1:4757-15888 GCA_900323375.1 Benthosema glaciale | reverse complement strand
AATTGTGCTTGAAAACTTAAATAAGCTCAAACTGATCTTCCCACTGGAATCACCAGCATTCACCATGAGACCAAAACTGTACTGAGCATTGCCTCATGTGGCCCTGTTCAGTTACAACACAGTGGCATTGCCTCATGTGGCCCTGTTCAGTTACAACACAGTGGGGGTCATATGAGGAGAATGCAGTCATAATGTATACAATTATGTGCACTATTAGCCCAGAGCATGAGGCTATTATTTAAGAAGGGGCTTCTTTTTGCCTGCAGTAGAAATCTGCTTATTAAATGTTAGACGCGGTAATGCAGAGCTGCGGAAGGCAGAACATAAGCGTTAGAAAGTGTGTTTGCACTGCGTGTGTGCGTGCGTGCGTGCATGCATGCATGCCTGCTCGTGGGTGTCTTTAGGATTGCCTCTTTAAGATTAGATTTTTACTTTTCCAGTCGAAACTTTCCAACTATTTTTGTAACTGAAACTCTCACATCTAGAAAGGAAATCTCCCATCCATAAGATAGACACATAAACACCAGTAAGACACCCTGAAGGCAAGAAGCGACCTCATGGGGAGGTCAGATCAACATATGGAATGTCAGAACAGGTCAGCTCCATATATGGAGATCTAAGGGTAACAGCGGGTGTCTTGAGTGTACAGGGTTTGATGAGGGCCCTAGGGCCGTGCCTTCATTTTCGGGCCTATTGAGAACTCTAGTTTTCGCCGGCTGCCGGGCGCGGCTGCACTAATAACTTTGGAGTGGGCCCATCTAGAGTTTGAATGGACAGGAATCAGTCAAAAGGAAGACATTGAAGAGGAAGGACGGGTGGGGAAGGATCAATATATTACAGTATGGGATGTCAGAACAGGTTGGCTCCATATAGGAGATCTAAGGGTTTGAGGTCAGATGTAGAGTTGCTGGCCGGCTCCATATATGCAGATCTAAGTGTTGATCCAGTCTTCCCCATGTATGGCTATCCAGGGTTTGATGAGGTCAGTGTTGTGATCTTCATATGTGAAGACGGCCATTTTATTTATTTATTTAGTTATTTATTTAGTTATTTATAATGCAGGAAAATAAAATGGGATCTTTACCAGAGTCGTAACCCATACAAATTGGTCACACATGGGTCCCAACCCACTGTTTGGGAAACAGTGCAGGTGAGGTGAGATTTCTCCAATTTGATGCATCAAAATGTTACCATATATTTACCAGGGAGAGAATGACCATGAACATGAACATGGTGTGAAAAAAGAAAGAAAGAAGAAAAGAAAACATGAATTGGCCTATTCAGGAGTTTGTTTGGTGAAGGTCAATGTTCAGAGAAAGGTATATGTGTTGATAATAGTTTAATTTAGAACAGCACATGGCTGACACCCTTACAATGCTCTAGATGCAGCTAATTGTGCACCCCAGGGCCCCAGGGGTTGAACACACACTACATTTTGGGAATCTATAATATATATATATATATATAATTAACTGTGATGACTGATCAGATCTGCGGTTAGGCTACTATCCATGTCCATCTACAGTGAACAAGAGAGCACTTGTAAATGGTAAATTTATATAGCGCCTTTATCCAAGGCGCTTTACATAGTACATTCACCCATTCACACAGCGATTGGAGCAGAAACCATGCAAGGCAAGACCAGCACATCGGGAGCAATTTGGGGTTCAGTGTCTTGCCCAAGGACACTTCGACATGTACAGTATACATGGAGGAGCCGAGATTCAAACCACCGACTCATGGATCATCGGACGACCTGCTCTACCTACCTGCTCTACCTCCTTACAGCCGTAAGGAGAGCTAAACTACTCACTCAGCAAAATGTACAAAAATGCAAAAAAAAATCTGTAGAAAAAATACTATTAGCAAAGCTAAATTATTTAATCTACCCAAGTTGGTAACGAGCTGTTATAAAGCATTTATAAGCATTTATAAGCAGTTTGTAGATGAGTAATAATCAAGAACAGACTGTTTCTTGGCATCCGTAATTGTAACGTGCTACCCAAAAGTCTTATAATAGTGCTGTCAAATAAATCCATAAAGCCACCAAAGCAGCACTTCAAACTAAAATGTGTGGCATATGTCCAAGCTTGTCTCAACCTCTCCACTGTAAACAGATATTGATGACAGAATCAGCTACATATATATGGTTACTGCTACTCCAACTCCAACTTGAGTTAAAAGATGTGCTTGTGCTAGCTAACCTCCGTAGGCTACACCATCCTTGCAAACACCTTCAACTCTATGCCTTGCGCCACATACGAATATCAATGTGTGAGTTTGGTTCCCCTCTGTGTTTTCATTTTTTCCAAGGGGTGGTTACAAAAAGATTCAAACGGACTCTGTTGGTTAGATCTACAACCAATGCCAATCAGAGCTGCACAGCTCGCAGCCTCACACACACAATTGAGCGACAGACTCAAACTGCCTGGGGCAATATGCATCGCAAAGGCAGATTGATGACTGCAGGCTAGGCAAGGCTAACGCTACTCTGCATCTCACTCCACTGTACACTCTTCTACTCTCACCCTACCCTCCGTCTCACCCCATAAAAAAGAGCAGGGAAAAAAAGTCATTTCTGGAGTGGAAAATAGTATAGCTCAGAAATGGATGATTGCCATCACTCACACCCAACAACAATGAAATGAACACATTCTTGTAGCTTTTAGGTGGATTGAAATGTAATCAATATAAAGATGATGGGGATCTGTATGTGTGTGGGGGCCACTGGGGGGATGGCACAGCACTTGCCAAACACTGGTCCTCACAGTAGTAATGACCTGATTTCACGACCCACAGAGGAGGAATCATCTGTCAGAGGAAGAAAAGGCAGACAGATGCCGGCTTTGTTTTCCTGTTCTGTAACACTGCAAGCAAGTGACAGGAACTCTCTATTGTCTTTTCCTCCGCACAAAATATAGAATGGATCAAATAATGGTATGGATATAAACAGATACAAGCCATGAAGAAATATGAAATACAAACCTTTTGATTATATAATTATAACATAAAACAGGCAAATATATTTGCCTGATGAAGACCTAGTGGGTCGAAACGTTGCAATTTGTTGTCATATTAATAAAGTAAGTTTCGGAGCTAGAAACAAGTGTGCGGATGTTTCCTCTTTTTTCTGATGTTTTGCCTTGATGCCTGACATCCAGCACCTGGCCTGAATATAGGCATTGAGATGTGCACACAACCTTCTCTGTGAACTATCAACTAGATAAGACAGAAAACCACCTATAATTCATTTTTTATTGAAAGTACATCTAACATCTAGCCTATGCCATGTTAATCTGTTAACCCCAGCCAAGGATGTACAGTATACTGATATTTCTTGACCTCATACTGATACTATAGGTCAAAGTGAATAGTGTTCACTGGCACTTTTTAGCTTTTACAATAAGTCATTTCCTCACAGTATTTGCATATTTTAGAAAGATCACAAATTCACAAGCACATTGGTCAGCATTTTTAAATAGTCTGCATTTTGATATCCGCATTCACACTCCTAGGTGTATTGTATGCAATCATGCAAGGCACTAACCTATTCATCAGAGAACTTTCTCAAGGACAATTCGACATAAAGCCTGGAGAAGCCGGAGATCGACTAACCACCAAACTGAGTTCCTAGACAGACACTCTGCCTCCTGAGCCACTGCCCCCAACCCACCCCTTATGTGGTTAGCATTGACTGCCAGATTTATTTATCCAAAATAGCACTCACTGCCAGCTATTTTTACTCACCTTTGAGTAGTCACATCTTCACTACGATCGCAAACCGGATCATTAGTAATGAGAGAGCCGTTCATTGTGCATTTGTGAAAAAATCCATTCGAAAAAACGTCCATGGAGGTTGTGCCAAAAGTGGAACGATACGCAATGAACGCCTCTCATTACCAACAAATCGGTGTGCAACCATATAGGTTTGAAAAAACTCAGTCGTCTTTGGCAGTAAATGGTTAAGCTTATTGTGATGCTAATTTTGCTGGTGACCTCACTCTGAGAGCCAGTGAGTTAACATAGCCCTGACCTTTGCTAGTATAGCCCTTAACTTTGCCAGTAACCACTTTTTGTGTTTTTTGTGAGGGTACCTACCCTATAGGGACATGAGGAGAACATGCAAACACAGAAAGGCCCTTTCACCAACCCCACCTATAGGGTATCGGTGCTGATGATGTGGAGGAGAGAACACATCCCCAGCGCTCTCTTTTACGTGAGCAGCTAGTCAGCTATCAGCTCATTTTGTGCATGTTGAGTGAAAAAAGGCTGCGCCAGGTACAGTGCAACGGGTCTGTTTCACCAAGAATTCAAGGTGTAAGTGGTTAATTTACTCAGATGCATCTTCAATCGGCCAGATCGGATCTTCAAGTGCAACTTGGATAAAATGTCTCACCTGCCTGGCTTTAATGCCAAGGCTTTAGCTCAATCTTGTGACAGGCAGCTCAAGGCGTGGTGAATGGCTTATTGCATGTGCATGGTAAATGCTACTGTGTAGGTGATCCAGATTAGCTACGCAACGGGGAAAATCCATACAGAGATATCTCCTATGTAATATTAGCTTCGCCGTAAACGTTGTGTTCACACAGAGCTTGCATGTGTAAGCTCACTGTGAAGTTATTTTTATCCTTGGGATGTAACGCCCGCACTGCACAGCATATCTCCATCAAGTCGATAACATGTCGTTAATGCAGGAACAGATGGGGTAATAAACTATAGGAGGTCAGTTAACCTCAGAGCACATGATGCGCGCGTGCGCACATACATACACAGTACTACACACACAGCCCAGCAGTGGGCGAAGAATAGAGTCCTCACTCGAAAATTAAGGCCCGGCCCTATCTGGGCCCTATCTGGGCTGGCCTGAGGCCCCGCCTGGTCTTACTAAATGGCACACATTTTACGCCCTATATCCGGACCGAAACCACCAATTAAAATAAAAGGTCCATATGTGGACATTCCCAGACCTGTTGTTTCAACTGTCGCCCCTCAGGGCATCTTACTGGTTACTAGGCCTATAGTATCAAAGTTAGTTTAACCTTTTTACCCTTAGCTCACAATGGATTGTGACATGTTGCAAACTTGTAGATCTGTATTTCATTCTCTTTTTTAATTGTACTTTGACATCACATTTATTAACGTTGAGCAGGGGTTCTGAACCTTTTTTTGGCCCAGGCACCACTTGGAGGGGAGAATTTACTTGCATCTTTGCAACACAGACAAGGATATAGCCTACTTACAACCTTTATTTAGATGTAAGCCTACAAGCTATTAATCCCATAGGCCTATGTAGGATTAACACATTGGATCTGTATGACAGGTTCGTCCTGATTAATTAATTTTGCGGCACGCACAGGGCACTCATGACGAGCACTTGACGAGCAGGCTCGTCAATGCCTCGCTGTGTTTAATTTTTTTAACCACTCCGGTTGCTATGCACCGTTGCTAGGGCCCCGTTTGTATTGATTCAAACACATTTGAATCCCTATTCTGAGAGGAACATTAGCTGATTCAGTAGCCAGTAGCCTATATGCAAGTAACCACTGGGTACTTGGTCTATCTGGGAAAGTCTTGTGTCTTCTCTTGAATTCGTTCACCGTTCCAGTCCGTACCTATACGCGTCCACATCACAATTACGAGAATGACATCACTGGTCCTTGGGCAGAAAAACGTTTAAGATCCCTGCTGTACAGTATGGACATATCTGCGACCCAAAGAAAAGACAACTGTGCTTGTGATGTTGCTGCCAGTTGCACTGTACTGTACTGTACTGTACTGTACTGTACTGTACTGTACTGTACTGTACTGTACGATATACTGTATCGTACCGTACCGTACCGTACCGTACCGTACCGTACCGTACCATACTGTACTGCACTGCACTGTACTATAGGTGACATAATAAACACCTTGAACCGAGATGCTGATGGTGACGTGGGACCAGACGTCAGTGCAGTGGTGAGATCACTCCAGGCTATTTTCTTGTATTTTCATTTTCCTGCTAAAGTCTCCTGACAGAGAGGAGGAGGAGGAAGGGGAGACTATTAAATGTAACAGCCTGCAGGAAGAAAACGTTTACACCACTGAATCACAGCCTGATGTATGCATGGCCTGGGCAGTGAATAACACTGACTCTACCACTGCACGCCAACACGTCATGACAGGTGGCTAATGTAGCATGACAAGAATAGTATGCCATCATCTTGTTTCTAACCAATTATGGTTTGGGGGAAATGTGGTAGTTTAGATTATTTGAGGACAAATATATAGTTTATTAAAGATGGAGTGCCGTGATTTTTCTCCCTGATCATCAGGTACTATGATTATACTAGGAGGAAGATTTATTTCAAAAAAGTGTATAGAAAGTGTTAAAATTATGTTTTTATGTGGCCACACCCACCAGTTCATTAGGTATGCATGGTTTTCACCTTAGCACCGCCCACCTGAACTTAAGCCTTCCCCACAGCTGTTCTTGTATGATGTTGTTGGAGGCGTTACGGGTTGTGATGTCACTAAAATGGTGTTATTTCGATTGGGCCTTTTGACTCAAAGGCTTGCAGCTTTCAGGAAGAAACCAAAAATACACAGGGAACACATATTTGAATATTATAACCACATAATATAATGTTAACTCCATAGACACATGCAAAACAGAAAAAGTACAAAAATCACGGCACTCCATCTTTAAGGATGGGGCTGTGAAATCCCATAGGCTTACATCCCCTTCAGGTCATTCGGGTGTAGTTAAACCTATATCAGAATTCAAACATGAACCTAACCCCAAAACCAACAGCAGTGAGATGGGTCGTCCTCAAACGCTTTTGAGATTTTCAAGTGAGTTGGGAATTACTGGCTGAGAGAACATCTAACCCCATCTGGATATTTTTCTGAATCGAACCCATAACCATCCCCTAGTAAAACTATGCTGTGTGTGCAAACATACATCTTAGAAAAGGACAGGTAGAGCAGAAATGTGTATGACCAATCATTTTTGCGTTACGTTTTCAGCTATTTAAAATGATTCCACCTGGGCGACAGGCCGGGATGCGGAGATTACGTTTTCTCCCTGTCTGCATTGTGTATCTGTTCACAGCAAATTAAAAAATCACACCTGTGTGAAGTGAGCGGTGTGCACCGTGTGGGGGTCCCGGGTCCATCAAGACCCCCAGGAACGTGGCCACGGGGACGGTCTGATTGTGGTTCCGGCGAGCCTTCCCCCATTCAAAACGGTTGAGAAATGACAGAGTTACCGTGTTGCAGCTTTCCGTGCTCGGAACCGGGAGCAGACCTGCATGGGAACAGACCCAGGAACAGACATACACACATTGCTACGTAATGGAGCGGTTAGGCACCGCTCAAACATCACACCTGTGTGAAGTGAGCAGTGTAACTACGGTTGTATTCTGTATTGTTATAGTTACTGTACTGTACTGTGCTTTGATTATTTAAAAAATAAAATAATAATAAAAATATAAATGACAGACCCCCATCCAGACCCCAGGAATGTGCCCAGGGGGCCGGCCGGTCCTGGCGAGCCTTCCCACCTCCGAAACGGTCGAGAAATGACAGAGTTACCGTGTTGCAACTTTCCGTGCTCGGACACAGGGACACACATGCTTACAGACACACATAGCTACGTAATGGAGCGGAGGCACCGCTCAAAAATAATAGTCCTAGTACTATAGGCTACCAGGCTTTACACACACAACATGACACACAGTGAGCTTGTAGATTGGCTATTTTCAGTGAAGATGTTTGATAGAGGGTAGAGGAGAAAAAAGGATGAGGCGTTGAAGGTTATATCTTTTTTTAAAACCTGCCTTCTTAGTTGTGACAGTCACTATTCCCTCATCAATAAATTATTCTAATGCTGGGAGTGCAGCATTTGCCCTTATGTGTCTTATGAGTCCTTGAAAACAGATTACTCTCAATTAGACAAATTTGTGGCCCTGTTAGTTCAGAAAATGAACAGTGGGTGCTATTAAACCACTTCCACTCCGTGGCATCACTATTGAACATGCCATTATAGGTGGAAAAATATTCTTTGTGTTTTATCTGTCGTTCAACACGTGGTGGAGTGGAGTGAATACTATAGGCCTACCAAAATTAAACAATTGTATGTTTTCATTTTATCCTGGCTATGCTTTGTTAAAAAAATAAATTGTGAGCCTGCTCCTCAGTATATTAATGCATCATGATGAAGCGTTGAGGTCATTGCTGTTTCAAAACAAGCCTTGGCAATAAGGTCATACTTCCTTCGTTCCATTGATGAAGCCTTCATTGTATTGTCCAGAGATTTAATTTGGCCCTCTCTGTGAAGTCACAGCGGACTACCAGTTCACTCACCCTGACACCTCAAATTAACCTCTGACCTGAGCTGGGCCTGGTCTATTCTGTTATATTCCGCTGACTAAAACTATGACGAAAAATGTTTGTCAACTGACTATTTTCACTGAAACTAAATATAAACTATTAAAGCTATTATGACTAAAACTCTGACTAAATATATTGACTTTTTGAATTGAATTTTGTCAACAGATAAAAACAACACTAAAATGTTATGGACGGACTAGTGGAGAAGAGATACATTAGAACTAAAAGACAAGTCATGTTTGGTTGCACTCGGGTGTTGCGCTCTGAAAATAGCACATCTACAAGCTCAAAACGCTATCAGTATCAAAATGTGCTGTCAAAACCAACTGTCTGGCAGACAATTGAATCACAGCATTTCCACTGTTATGCTCATCTAATGTTAATGCAATGACAGCTGGTGCTGTGCCTGACTTGATTGCGTCTGTGCATCTCTCTCTATACAGCAAACAAGCCAAATGGATGATTTGAAATCGAAATTATGATAGACTACACTATAGGGAAACCAGACTAAAAGGCATACCAGCTGTCTGTACCAAAGTGGTGTCAAACGACATCCATAGCCTACCTGCACCCACACTAGCAGGGCTTAAAGGAACATGCTAAATGCCACAATTAGTGTCAAAGTGTCCTTGAGCAAGACACTCAACCCCAAATTGCTCCTGATGTGCTGGTTGGTGCCTTGCATGTTTTCCACCGCCATTGATGTGTGAATGTGTGTGTGAATGGGTGAATGTAATCTATGTAAAGTGCCTTGGATATAAGAAAGGCACAACATAATTCACCACATACAGTAGGCTATGTAGCCTATATATATTGTGTGTGTGCGTACATGTGTGAAGGAATAACATAAATATGAAACAGCAAAAGCTTTAAAGTGAAATAAAAGTAAAAAGCTATAATCTCGAAAAAACAAGTTGAAATTTACAAATATGAATTGCAATGTCTATTTAACCCGAGAACAGTAAATCCGGGTGATTTAGAGATTGACTCTGTTAACTGGAATCCCAAAATCATGACAGACACATAATTTGTGTTCCAATAATTATGTCCCCTGCTGTAACTGTAACTGACAGACGTTTAACCACTTGAAAGTTTGTGTATTAAAACGGTCCAAGTACAGTTGCAACTCAGGCCTGTTTCACTAAGACTAGAGAGTTTAAGTGGTTAACACTGGTTTATCAGCTGCTGAACTGGGGCTTCTTTGCCATGGCAACATGGAGGCACATTTTGTATGATGCCTTCAGCACTAATTTTGCGTGATGCTGTCGTATATGATACAGGGCTTTGTGGTTAAGACCTGGACATAACCCTTATGCTGCGTTGAGTGCGTTCACACGGGCAGCTACAGTACAGAGATAGGCTACCATTCTTTTTCAATGAAAGTCAGCGACAGGAAGTTACAAAGATACATCCATTTTTTGTAGCTGCTACAGTATAGTTACAACAGCTACAAAGCCACCATAAAGTTGAGCTGCATTTCAACTTCAGCTACAAAGATATAGAGCTACAATTATGCTGTATAGCTTTGTATATGTTTATACCTTTTGTATCTCCAGCATTAGACACTATACTTCACAATGGTTAGTCCCAAAGCATGCCATTAAAGTACTGTTATGTTATGTAAAATAAAATGACAACTCTTTTGACAAGTCCTTTATTCCTGACAACCACACACATGCAGAACCGAAGCGCTGTAACATACATAGCTGGAGACATTTATTTTCTATGAATAGTGTGTGTGCTGTTGATGTTGTGCAGTTGCCCTAATTCCACACTGTTGTTTCCCCATGTTGCATGTTCCCTGCTGGTTTTGAGCCAAGTGTGCGTGTGTTTGTGCCAAATTGTGCGAGCATGTGTCGCGTGTGTCTCTCACACACACACACACACGTGCACACGCACACACAGACAAATGCACACGCACGATTCTCCACATAGATAACAGATGATGAATATTAATTAGGCCTCCTGTTTGGCCCAAATCCGTCTATCTGTCTTTATCTATGCCTCCATCCGTCATGTCACAAATCTAATCTTTCGATCCCCGGGTAACCATGATCCATCTGTCCATCTGTCTGTCTAAACTAGCCACCTAGCTACCTATACCTGCCTACCTAACCATTCATCAAGCTCACTCCATCCTTGCCATACAATTGTTGTCTTACTGTGCGTGCGTGCGTGCGTGCGTGCATGCGTGCGTGCATGCGTGTGCAGAGATTTCATTCAAGGAATCATCAATAATTTCCTGACAGAATATTAAATCTGTTCAGCTCTTTACTGCATGCATTTAAACTTTACACACAGTAAAATCCTGGTCTTAAATTAATTCTGAGAGAGTGTACAAATGGAACCAAATGGACATGGAAGGGTCCATTTGGTGCCACTTGTTAATTTACCAGTCAGTGTATTTTGGTGAGCAGAGATGGTCTGCTCCAGTCACATAGCTAATATCCATACATTCACACGCAGTAGTTATACTAAGGTTGCATGTTGCCATAGATCTGGCAATAGTGAGTTTAAGATCGCCCTCCCTGCGACTTCGACACGACGAGGAAGTAGGGCTGCTCCGCCACAGAAGCCCAAACAGTTAAAAAAAATCACACCTGTGTGAAGTGAGCGGTGCAACTATACATTTATGGTTGTAGTTATTGTACAGCAGTTGTGGCAAAAGCAATACAAGGTGAGTGGAAAAGTGTTCTGTCATCATAACTGATAATGTACTGCTTTAATGTTCAATTACCACAATGAAAAACTATAAAAT